>JAUMHE010000067.1:12139233-12169808 GCA_032359235.1 Enteromius mattozi
TCTCATGCGAGATCCCATATGTAACGTCTCCGTTCCCTCCTTCAGGGAACGTGGGTTACGTTCGTAACCTAGACGTTATGCATACATGTATGTTACATTTACATTGTATGTTTGGATATACCCAATATTCTATAGAGCTATTAACAGAATCTAAAATGTGAAAGTACTTATATGCTGTAGAAATGTAGCCTTTTTGTTTTTCTGTTTACATTATAAATATGAATCCTTATACTTTACTATTATAGGTATTTTTTCCTAACATTTTCAGTACCCTAAACCAAACCACCAAATTTTTTTATGCAACATATTATACACCATCAGTAAGAAAAGATACAAAAGATGTCACTGCAGAGGTACTTTATCAAAAGGTACTAATTTTTACCTTATTTCCCCCTAAAAGATTCATAATAGTGTTTTAAAGGTACTGCCGGAGACAGCTTTTGTAACTTTTTTTTTTTTTCTAAGAATGTAAAAGGGATTCTGAATATGATTGCAAAAGATATGATTATGATGTATATTGCATTTTCAGCTGTCACATATATAAATATATATACGAGAAAACATTAAGTTTTACTATCAGTGTGAACTAGAGACAAGAATGAAACCATATCAAATTGTGAATGTGTTAAATGTGATGACACAATCACATTTATTTATATATATTTATTTTCAATAATGTAATGAATTCAATATGCTATGAACCTAAAAGGATTTGTAAACAGATCATTCATAAAATGCTTAGGTTTTTAGATGCTGTTGTATTTCATTATTTATATAAACATATAAAAATCTATTGTATGTGTGCTTGAATCATACTTTATATACAAATTCCCTAATACTGTCAAGATATTATTGTGTCAAACTTGGTGCTGCTTTTTTCTAAATGTTTTAATGATGTCCGACTGACCCAGGAGTATGATGACTTTCTCGGTTATGCAGCATCAGGGCTTGTTTGGTCTCTGTCTTACTAGTGATTTGTTTGAAAACCCCGATTATCCCCGGTCTATTCCGGTCACTCAACTGCTCCACTGACCCCTCAACAAAGCAAATACATTGTTAACCTGATGGAGAGAGAGAGAGAGCTTTGAGAGGTCTTTGGAAAAGTCTCATGATGGATTCTTTTCCCATTTTAACATAATACAGAGTCAAATCAATCTGCAGAAATTTGCAGGCAGCCGAAATAAGCTTTTAAAGAGCTTTGTGTGTAATCAGCACAAGAAGGGATTCAAGTCCCCAAGCAGAGAAAGAGAGTGCGAGAGAGGGAATAAGAGAGGGGAAATCGGAAAACCCTGCTGGATTTTCATCTAACAGATGTATTTAAGTACTTTCTCGGCTGGGTGTAAAGTGTGTGCAAAATGAAATGATATGATTGTGTTGTCACTCTCCCTCTCAGTGGAGTAAAGGTTGCTGTTGTGTTTCCCTGTGGGCACTGATGAACAGTGTAAAAACCATACATGAAGTGTGTGTTGGGTTTACAGCTGTAATGGTGTGAGTGTAATTGGCTTTATTTATATATTTGTATATAACCTTTAGTATGGTGGCCTTGGGCAGCTCAAAAGCACTTGTAAAACAAACAAAATAATTAGCCCACAATATGACATTATTATCCTAAAGCATTACAGCATCAGCAGAAGTGATATATTTAAATGCCACATTTCAAGTTGCTCAAAACAACACTGTTGATTTGGTTTTCACTGTAAAAATGAATAGAGAGCTCTGAATGCGGGTTTGCTCTAAATTTTGCTCTAAAAAAGTGTTTTTTAAATATAAATGTACATTTATATTTTTGGGTTTAAGGTTATGAAAGCCTCAAAATACACCTACGTTTAATTATGTTACCATAGCATTTGTTTTATTGAGCAACAAGATTTTTTAGAGTCAACAATATTCAGATTTCCATATTTAGTTGGTGGCATGTTTTTCCTTCAGTGGCAATGATTAATGCCTACTTAAAAAATATTACTATACTTTACCATAAAACCATACTTTAAAATAAATGTCTTTGATATATATATCAAAAATAAATATATATATATATATATATATATTTTTTTTTTTTTTTCTTTTTTTTTTTTTTTTTTGGCTATAATGTAATTATTTAAAATAAAATAAATTGTTTTTTCCCCCTCTTGTTCAGCTCGCTCCAGAGAACACTCTCCTATCGTTCAACAGAGCTCTGCAGAGAAATGTTAGTGGGTTGGAGACGGATGTGACCATCAGGTATTCATACATTTATTCCATCTGGTTCTCCTTCTCTTGGTACAGTTCAATCAATAGATTGTACAGAGCCATGTGTGTATGTGGATGCATGTTTCAAAGTGTGAATCCTTGCGTGGCTGTGTGAGACTTCTGTAATGAGAGGGTGGCATGACGTCTCTTAGCCCAATGAGCACATAGTAATTGAACACTAGGATAGACAGGAAGACTTTATAAAGAAGCCCCCTAAGCTATAATCTACTCTGCCTGCTTAACACGCATCTTTAGATAATGGAGCAGAAATTGTCCATCTGTTGGGTTGTAATTTATTTTGGTTAAAGACAGTCATCACTCAGGCTTTTTAGGATTGAGATATCATCTCTTGTCTCAGCATCATCATCTACAGTGAAAAATACAATACTATTGTTGAAAGGTAAAATATAGGATTTAAATATATATATATATAATCCTATATTTTACTACATTTTACCTTTCAACAATATTACTTGTAAAGCTATATCTATATCTATCTATCCATCTATATATATATAATATATAAATTATTAAACCTATTTAATTAAAATATTAAATTGTCGCTCATTTAAAAAGGCAAATAAGTTTTGTAATTATTCCTTAGACAAATATTGAGGCAAAATTAAAATTGCCTCATTTAAACAATAAAATGGTTTAAATTTAGAGGCTATTTTTTTATGATTGTTGTTTTTCCAAAAAAACATTTTAAGACAGTGGAGTCTGTTAGAAAAGGCCTTGCAAAGCTGCTTTGGAACAATATATATTGTGAGAATCACTATACTTGAAAGTGAAGTCTTTATGATTGGTTGTTTCTGAATATCTGGTTTAAAATGAAATGGGTGGCTAAGAGGCTAAATATCTTGGCTGCTGGTTCAGTCCTTTGAGGAGTGGGTGGTTCACAAAGTACTACAACTGAGCTCTTATAAGTCATTTAACTTCAGGCTGCGGGTTGTTAAAAGCATCTGCTAAATAAATAATAATGAGTTGCAATAATACTACTTCTATTGCTCAACAGTTCCAGTGTTCAGTAAGTGCGCTCAGATGTTTTTATGCCAATCACAGCGCAAGTCAGCTCCTCCCTTTTTATTCTCTCTCTTATCATTGAATGTTATCCAGCAGTGCTGGCAGATTGAGCCTTAATGGAAGCATTTTCTCAGTTGCAATCTAAGTGCTGTCTAATCACATATACTGCTGTGTAACTCTGACTTCGGCTGTAGTCTAGATGGTGTGCCGTTCCTCATGAGAGACGAGACACTGAGGAGAACCACAAACGTGCGAAGAGTGTTCCCGGACAGAGAGAATGAAAATGCTTCATTCTTCAACTGGACTGATTTGAGCTCGCTGAACGCTGGACAGTGGTTTCTAAAGGTGTGGGCCATTTTGGCTCTGAACTATATCTACAGTACATATGTGATGGTGTTAGTATTTAAGAAAAATGTGTTCTGTTTATATATAAAATATATTTATATATAATATAAATTATATGAATATAAATTTTATGTGTAAATATTTTCTAAATAAATATTTACTGTGTGTGTGTGTGTGTGTGTATACACATAATAAATATACACTTGACACACACATTATGTAAACAAAAACATTTATTTTGGATGCGATTAATCGTTTGACAGCACTACTTTAAATCAAAGTTGTACTGTATTATTATTATTATTATTTGTTTAATTATTTGTGAAATTTACTAACAAATTCTGCATGAAAATTATTTTTAATCAAATGTTTTTTTCCTAGTATATGGTGATGTGCTTTAATATTCATGTAAGTCTTCCTTTATTGAGTCTATCTGATTTTACTGAATGCAGGATGATCCCTTCTGGACTGTGCAGTATATGTCAGCATCCGAGCGCTGGTCAGTTGGGAACCAGACAGTTTGCAGCTTGGAGCAGATGCTGAAACTGGCGGCTAAGTCCAAGAGCTCAGCCGTATTCACTCTGCACAGGCCTCCAGTCAATCACCCCCATTACCACGACTGGGTCAACCTCACCCTGGACACTGTTCTGAGGTCAGGAATACCACAGCGGCAGGTCAGTCTTGAGGGAGTGATGCTCACTTTTGATGTGCTACTGGAAATCTCATTGTCCTTGGCCAGGGGTTGAAATAGATGCATTTAGAGATGGGATGCAGGATACAAATCTGTTTCTGGTTTATGTGATTGTATAGTAGCGCCCCCTAGCTCTGACTAATATTAATTGCATAATGGTTGTAATGTCAACACATATAAATCCTACTGAATTTTACAAATTTCTAAGGCCTTTAAATTATCTGGAGAAAAAAACCCTGTTGTGCTGTTTTAAGGATATGTTTTTTGTTTTTTTTAGTAACTGCTATTTTTATTTTACCATGAGTGATTCAATGGACTTCAGCAACGCAACTTTACTTGGAAATTCATGTCATGTTTTTCAAAATATAATTTTTTTATTTGAGTATTTAATATGATCATCATGATCATCATACTTTAGAGGAAATTTGTCATGATATCTCAATTATCATTGTAATGCATTGCACTATATATGTTTTGCCATCCACAATAAAAACTACAAGCTGTCAACAAAAAACCAAATGTTGAACGCAAGAAATATTTCAGACTTTGTCTGATAATAAAATTATATCCTATACTATTTGCATATTGTCTTACTAAGACTAATATTATTGGGATATGCAAAATGACTGAAACTGATATTTATATGCATTATTTTATTCTGCTATACTGTTATAAAAAATCTCATTGACTTACATTACAAGCTAATAGAATTTCATTTTAATTTTGGCCATAGAAATGAGAATTATAATAGGGTTTTATTAAAATAATATTATTTTTTAAAAATCAATCAATAAATAAAATGATTTAAAAATACTTATTTTTATTCTATTTTATAGACAATGCCAAGTTTTGGATCTGTAAGATTTTTTATTTTTTTTCTTCTAAAGTAGTCTCATCAAGTCTGCATTTATTTGATTAAAATACAGCAAAACAGTTATATTGTGAAATATTATTGCAATTTAAAATAGTGGCTTTCTATTTTAATGTACTTTAAACAGACAGATGCAAAACTGAATTTTCAGCATCATTACTCCAGTCTAGTCCAGTGTAAAATAATCCTTCAGAAATCATTATATATATATATGTATGTATGTATGTATGTATGTAATGTGTGTGTGTGTATTGCATCTAAATAAACACATCTAATTTCCGTTTTATGTGTTATGTGTAGGTAATGTGGACGGTGGACAGTAACAGGGAAATGGTGAGGAATGTGGCTTCAGGTTTACAGCAGACATCCATGCAGAAGCTGCCTCTCGACACACTCCATCATAAAGGCATCAGCAGGGTCCTGCTGCGCTACAACCAGGCCTCTGCGCAGGACATCCGGTAGGATGCTGCCCTATTTACAGACACCTGGTCTCTTATACAACACCTGCATTACACAATAAAGAACAGTTTTGGGACAAAAGCTGCAGTGTCTGTGCCGCTAGTGTAATGAACTGGAAATGCAAAAACCTGTAATTGCGCTGTCAAGTGTGTTCACATATAAAAGCTGTGTGTTTATTTTAATAGGCTGTATAATGAGAACAACATCAGTCTGACTCTATCTTCGGTGAACGAGCCGTGGCTTTACTCCCTGCTGTGGTGCAGTGGGGTGCCGTCTGTCTCCTCTGAGGCCCCGCAGGTGCTGAGGAAGGTGCATTATCCGCTCTGGCTTATGGTACGAACCCTCATCTGCTTCTACATTATTCGTTAAGCAATGGCACAAAGCCGTCATGCTTTTCCAAGATATATAATTGGTCAGCATCTGCTGTTCTGGCCTTTATTCAAAATGAGAAGCATACTACATTATTTTATTTACTTATTTTTAGAATATAAATTAAAAACATGTTTAGGGGCAATTACATGATTGAGATTTAATACTTTTTAATAATAAATATTGATAATATTAGCCTATTTAATAAAGCATGTTTTATAATTAAAAGTGAAAACATGATCTTGCAGTGGCTGCAATATCTATTCTCTTGCGCCATCTAGTGGTGTGTGTGTCTCATTAACTTTTGTGTCTTTTTCTAGAGTCCAGATGAGTACTGCTTGATATGGATCTCTGCTGATCTCATTTCCTTTGCTGTAGTTCTGGGAATATTTATATTCCAGAAGTAAGTGTCCACTTGTTTGACCTCGCTATGCTGTAGATTATAAGGATAATGTTTTTTTCAGTTTTAGTAGTTATATTATGTGTTTTTGTAATTTTTTAAAATAATAATAATTATTATTATTATTATTATTTTTTTTTTTCAGTTTTTGTCATTTCAGTACTTAAACTAATTTGACCTTTTCCATCATTTATAATGAAAAAGTTAGTTAGAGACAACAATTTAGAATTTTTTTAAATTATATTTTTCCAAATAGTTTTAGATTTATTTTTAGTTAACAAAAAAAGTTCAAAGTCCTTCTTTCCAACTTTCCAAAGCATATACTAAATTACTCCAATGAAATCTGAATCTCTTTAGAAATCATGTCAACCTCATATACATTATGTCCAATAAAATATTAGCAAATAAAAAAATAATTATTAACATTTATAGAAAGTTAAAGTATCTATATACAATTTTTTTTCTACTGAAGAAATGTTTAATATTATTTTAATTTCAATAATTTTTTGGTCTGAAAGCTAAGTGTGTTAAAATCACTTAAAACACCTAGATTATGAATTCTAGTAAATAAAAATAAAATAACTTGACTTAGATTGTTTCACACAAATAATCAAATAATGTGTTGTTGTTTCATCAGATGTATTCAAATACATCCTCCCACAAAATGCACATTGTTTGACCTTTTACAAAACAAATATAAATGCATTCTGAAACATGATTACCTCTAGCGTGAAAGAAGAGGAAAGAAGGATAAGAATAAAATCAGTTTGAATTATAATATGTTTAATGCTGGAGATCGGCATCACTGGTAAATGCGTGATCTGAAAACTCGATGTTATGTTGGGCTCTGGATCTTCTGCGTTTGCTGCGCTTGCCATAGTGACATTTGCATCTGCTTTTCTGAACTGACCTCTTAATTCTCTCCCTTTCTTTTACTCTTGTACCCTTTCTTCCACCTCTTCTCCTCCTCTTCTTCTTGCTCTCTGCCTGATGTGCATGCTCCTCTTCTCTGCTGCATTCTGGCATCTCTCAGCTATCACATGATCAGGTAATTGGGTCAGCGCTGTTGGCCCATGCTGCCAGTGTATATCTCCCTTTCTTGCCCTTCTTTCTCTGTATAACCCGGTTTCAATCTTTCTGCCTGGATATTTATTTCTACCTGTATTTTGTCAAAGCTGTTACTAACTCTTCTCACTAAACCACAGCCCATATGATTACACTTTAATATCACTGCTTATCATTTAACATGTAATTAATATTTAACTGAGGTACATTATATGGAATGACTTGGATTAAGATCCACAAACAGGAAGATTTAAGGGTTTTGCTAAAGAAATTGCACTTTCCTCCACTAGGGGGTGACAATCACATGACTGACAGTATTAGGTAGTATATAGCTGGCTTTTGTTTCAGTCAAAGAATAAATTGCAGAAGAGTGTTTTTCACCCCCCCTCTTCCATATCTCTTCCAGCTATCCAGTTTAATTTAAATGCTTTTGTTTTGGACCAGAAAACACCCCAAAATATCAGTGGTGACAGATGGTGTCAGATTAAAAGATATTATTAGAAAAAATAAATTAACATGGATTGTATTTTGGGTCATTTAAACAGATGGTCACTTTAGATTAATAGCTTTGTTTTTAGTTCATACATAAATCTAAAATCTTAAGAGTTTAGTATATTATTCATATATTGCCTTTCAAAAGTTTGGGTTTTGATCTTTATTTGATTTAAATACAGTAAAAATAGTAGTTGTGTAAAATATAGTTACGGTATAAAATAACTATTTTACTGTTATTTCATATTAAAATGCTCTTTATTCTTTTGTTGGCAAAGCTAAATTTTCAGCAGCCAGTATTCCAGTCTTCAGGGTCACATGATCGGTCAGAAAACATTCTAATATACTGATTTTCTGCTCAAGAAACATGAATTATTATCAGATTTGAAAACAGTCACTAAATATCTTTTTGGAAACTGTGATATATATATTTTCAAGATAGAAGGTTTCAAATTAACAGATTAATTTGAAATATAAAAAAAACTTAAACTTTACCTGTCAAAAGAAAGGATGCATTAAATTGATCAAAAGTGATGGCAGTGTAAACACATTAGTGTATATATCATACACTACCAATTACATTAGTAGGTCACTTTGAGATTAATGATTATAAAAAGCAGTTTTATTAGCCGAGTCAGCAGTATGAATGTAAACTCTGTTTGGATGTGTCACTAAGTTCAATCTGTGTGTGTGTGTGTGTGTGTGCGCACGTGATCACAGGTGGAGAATGAGCGGGATGCGGAGCTATAACCCAGAGCAGATCATGCTGAGCGCAGCCGTCAGGAGATCCAGCAGAGATGTCAACATCATGAAGGAGAAGCTCATCTTCTCTGGTAAGAGCCACCTAACCACATCCTTTTGACGTTTCTCATATTGCGTGCATGAGAGTGCTACACGTAAGCTTATTACACTGTGCTCTGAAATACTGGATTCTGATTGGTCAAGCAAATATTTGTATAATAACCACTAAACTACATATTTCACCACTGTCCATGGCACAGAACTAGTGCTGTTTTTCATGTGTCATATATTACTTCACATTGTTTCTTTATACCAAGAAGATAGAAAAGCTCATTAGCGCCATCTTGTGACTCATATCTGAAGGATTTCAGTATTCATTTTAAAGGAATAGTTCACCCAGGACTGAAAGTGTAAATATACTCACCCTTAGGCCAATGTAGATAGGTTTTTTCATCGGAACAGATGTGGAGAAACCATACATTACATCACTTGCTTACTTATATCCTCTGCGGTGAATGGGTGCCGTCAGAAGGAGTCAGACTCAGAAACACCTCTCCAGTCCATCAAGTAGTGTCTTATAAAACAAAGCTCGTTCTGACGGCACCCATTCACTGCAGAGGATCTATTCATGATGTATTTTTTGATAAGTAGCTGTGTAATAAGTGGGATAATGTACAGCCAATGTTCAATATCGCATTAGTGACACAAGATTGTTTATTTTGCAATCAATGTCCAGTTGACTGTACATGTGTTGCATGCCGTGTGTTTTTGGTTAAATAATGTGTGTGCATGCATCCCAGCAATGTTTGCATGCCTCTGTGTGTGTGTGTTTGCCCTGTCTTTAAGGTCAGCCACAGTAGCTGTCCACCTCCTGGGTTTGAGTCTGTGTCACCGTATCCCTTCATCCCATTCCATTGCATTCCCTCCCCTCTCCTTCCTGTCTCTCACTGTCTACCACCATCCCGTCTCTTCCTGCATCCATTCATCCATCGATCCATACTCCGCTGACACACCATAGCTTGAATGGTAGCTCATGCAGGGCTGTAGCATCAATGGCCAGGGTAACTGTGGCCTGCGTTTGGTGAGTATGAGGGTGATGATAACCTGGGCTGCATTTCCCAAAAGCATCATAAGCTTAAGTTGAGTGGTATTACTGAGGAAAAGTTTTAAATGAAATATTGTTTCCTCCAATTTTGTCTGCCATCTTGAATATGAGATCATATTTACACCTGTGATGCCTAATAAAATGCTGTCTATTTAGGGAGCTCACTAGGGTTTAGAACCGAGCCGGTATATCTCCAATATGATTGAAGATGTTTGGTTTGTCATAGTGGAGATCTTGTGAACGTTGTGGGAGTTAAGCATAATTTGTATTTCCTTCTTTCGTCTTATTCCACAGAGGTGAGCAACGGAGTCACTGGTGATGAACCCTATATGGAAAATGGATTTAACTACTACACCAATTAAGACGTTGCTCATTGACTCATGGAACAAAAAAATCACATCACATCACGTCCTGATCAAGCTTGTGATGTCTCCTCTGAACTACTGACTCAACTCTTAGCCTACTGTTTCTGGTGGACCCATTCACAGAAAATTCTTCCACTATTAAGTTGCTTGTTTTAAATTCTGGACAGTAAAGAAAAGTAGGAAGTGCGGTTCTTCTGTTGACTATTAGCAAATCTGTGGCCTCTTCCCCTACGTAACGCTTGAGGATTCTGGAATGCCTGTTACTTGCTTCGTATTGAAAGCATGCCTGTGATAATATAGTGGATTTTATCTGTCGGTTTTTGGGGATTTTATTTTTCTAATCTTCCATAGCCAGCCAATGTGGAGTATAACATATTATGCCAGTTTTTTTTATTTTTAGACCTTGGTTTGGTGTGATATTCACAGTCTAACGATGCCTTCTGTTCAAACGGTTGTGCATTTTAAGAATAAACAGGTGTTTCCAGAGTGCCTGCCTTTAGCCTTCAAGTTATATTTGCTGTATATACCACCTATTTGGCATGAGGTTCAGTTGTCATTTTGGAAGGAAATCACCCAGCCGTATTGTTTTAGTAGGTATGACGCCAGATTACATTAAATATTTATGTTTGGCATACATACCTGTGGTTTAATTTGGGAAAAAACAATCACAAAAATCCCCTAGTTAGGTTGAAATGGTGGCTTAAAGATCCATTAAATAAAAGGGTCTGTCCAAAATTGAGTTTGGATTATATAGTTGAACACAGTTTATAAAGAAAGCTGGCTTGGAGTTTCGTTGCTGTGCAATATTACTCGGACACTGTCCTATAATAAAAAGCGTGTTTGAATATTGTTTTTTTTTTTTTAACTGTTACGTTGTCATTTTAGTCTCAACCCTTTTGTTTGAGTAGCTTTTCATGTATTAAACCTTTTGTACAGGGCTTCCCGTTGCTGAGATGTCCTGACCTTTTACTTAATATTGTAAATGTGAGATGTGACATTGTTTACAGTGGCTTGTGCTGTCACACAGAGGACGAGGCTGAATGATTGTGCTGTTTGATGTTTTTATTTTGTATTGATGTGTTTCGGAGGTCGTTCAATAAAAAACTCTGGAGTTTTAACAAAGTTTGTTTTTCTTTGCACAGTAGCAAAAGTTAAAGGACTTTAATCACACACACAAAACAGGTTCTGTGCATAATGCAACAAATGAAATTGTACAGGACTGTACAAAAATAGAATTATAAGAATTCAATGTTTTTACACAGTTACAGTACTGTTTTGAATATACATACACTGAAAAATGTAGAATTATTTTCCCTTTTGACTTTGTGCAATGTTCTGAACGCTATATGTTCTATACGTATCTATACGCATTATAGAAACAAAACAGGTCAACACAAAAAGCAACTATTTTTTTTGTTCCATGTTGGTAATTATACTTCACTTTTTTTTTAATATGCAGAAAAATGTGAACCTAAACACAAAATATATATTTATATATCTTTTCATTCACATTCTTATAAAAGCTTCAGTTTGAAGAGTTAAGGAACTAAATACCACATTGGTCATGCTGTTACATTTTAAATTATATAACAGCTGGCAGGTTGTATTATGGTTTACTAATACTTAACTACATTCAGAAAATTCACAAAAAAGACAGCAAGTCTTTAAAAATGAAATACCATTCAGACTATGTTTAGTCTACGGTACAAATTTTAACTGTGGAAATGATTGAAAAGGCGCAAGCAAAACTCCAGTAGACATATACAGCTAGCTGAAATCACAATTAGCCTTGGCAAAATAAATAAATAAATAGCTGAGACTGGAATGATTTTTAAGGTATATACAAACATCTGCTTCCCTGAATACATCATTAAACCTGCCAAAACCAGTTATCAAAGACTTATTGCACAGTTAGTACCAGTTAGGCACGCAGATGGCAATAAACTAACCAATATGGTCCCAAGCAGACACTTCTTTGAGATAGCCATTGGTAAACATCTCTTAATGCGAAGATAAATGTAGAAATTTGGGCCAACAAGTCCAGACGTTAAGTAAAAATGCTCCAGTAACCATTGTGTTCTGGCCCAATCAGGAATTCATCATTGCAAAACTAATGCGTTTAAGGAAGCAAAAACATACACACATCGTTTAACCTGTTTTTGGTGTGTTGGCACATAGCAGTCACGTGACGAACGCCCAAGTAGCAGTTTAAGTCTCAACCAATCAGCTGAAGTTGGTTTTACGAAGGTGCCTGTTGGGAATCTCAATTGCGCTGACCTGGAGAGGCCAAGAGCCACCCATGATGCCTGCTTGAATAGCTACCCCGGTCACCACGGCCAGGTCAGGGTCCACTGATGTGTTTGGTTCCTTTCCAAAGTACTGACTAATGAGCTGTCTAATGCGGGGGATTCTTGTAGACCCTCCCACCAGGACAATCTCATCCACTTCCTCTTTTTCTAAATGGCCCTCTATGAGCACAGTCTCAATGGGTGCTAGAATCTTCTGGAAGAGATCTGCATTCAGCTCCTCAAAGAGTTCCTGTGTCAGCTTCTCCTGAAACAGGACTTTTTCTTCCTGCACTCCGTTCTCTCCCGTTGTCTGCAGGTGAAGAGGAACGCGGAGGTGAACGTGAGGATCCTGGGTGAGGTTGAGTTTGGCGGCTTCCACGGCCTGTCGGAGGAGGTGGATGTCTTCTTTAAGAGTTGGAGGCACACCGTACTGCTGCCGCACTCGCTCGATGGTGTACTGCAGCAAACGCTGGGTGAAGTCTTGCCCTCCGAGCTTGTTATTACCTGAGGAGATGAAGACCACGTGTTAATCTCGTGCTGAGGCTGTGCACCTGATGTGACACCATTTCCACGTGTGCTAGGTAAATGTCAGTGAGGTTTCGCTGAGATTGCACTACACAAAACCTAACCTAAATATACCCATTGAGGTCAAACCACAGAGCCTGGGGAAAACATGGTATGTGTATTAGATCTACATTCTCTTAACAATCAATTTCAATGTTTTTTGTAATGACTGTATAAGAATAAAAAAACAACTCACAAAAAAATACTGTAGAACTGAACTAGAAACTATTTTTACTCTATTTAACTATATTTAGATTTTAATATTACAAATATAATAAAATAATATAAATGTATTGTTTTATATTTTAAAATGTATTTTTAAAATGCTAAGTAGCTTCTCTTTTTGGTTGAACAGGACATATAAGGGAACCTGCCATTCAAGCCTTTAAACTTTTTTTTAAAGAAAATGGCCTTTTAAAAGGGTAAGTTAGATAAGTATTATGTATTTTATGTATTATAGTCTGAGCAAAATCGTGAAAACAAAAATGCAAATGAATCTGCCAGGAGGTGGCGCTTAAAGGGAGAAATATAAACACTAATGTATGTATTATAATAAAGCGGTAAGACAACAGGAAAATATCATTGAACCCTTACAGAAAAAAACACACTGCACTAATCAAGTGAATGGTCTGTTTCAATATTAGAAAGACAGCAAGTTTGCACATATTAGATTTCATAACAAATGGACAAGTGTGGTTCATTTAGATGGCAACACTGGAAAAAAATGTCTTACATCTGTACATGGACATCAGCTGAATCCTATATTGATGTGTAAATTGCAATAAACTATAGATATAACAAACTTGCAATAATGGAGAAAATACAGAGCAGGAAGTGTCTCATATGTAAATAACAAAACAGCCCTGTCTATTTATAGCCACACAAATATACCTACCACAGTAAATTCTGATACATTTTTAAAAATAGTTGACACATTTATAATGTCATATCACCCAGCTCACCTGCCATTGCTCTGGTAAGGAACATGCCACCCTGCTTATTAAGAAGCGACACATCTAGTGTTCCTCCTCCTAGATCCACCACCAACACATTAAACACTTCCGCTTTATGCAGTCCATAAGCCATCGCCGCCGCCGTGGGCTCGTTTATCACCCGCAGGATATCCAGCCCTGATAAGGAACACATGCACAATGATGGATCAGGCAAATATTATAGATTTACATCAGAAAATTAGCAGCTTATACAAGGATACTTGTACTGATTTCTAAAGATGTGTGAAGGACTTGGAAGTTACTTTAAAACCAAGAAGCTTTCTGTTGGTCAACGCAGTGAATTTGTGTGACAAATTTCCTAATTGTGGATTCCTAATTAAATGACTGGCTTTTGTGATTAATGTACACCTTAAGAAGCAAGCAGTAAACTGACCAGCCAGGTTAGCAGCTCTTATGGTGTAGTTTCTTTGCCTCTCATCAAACTCCGCCGGCACTGATATAACAGCTTTATCGATAGGTACTCCTAGTTGTTTCTCCGCCATCTTTTTCATTTTCAGCAGGAGACGGGATCCGATGAATTCGGGTGTAACTGTGAAGGTGCTATTTGTAGAGACTAAAAATTCTGCACTCCCGTTGTTGAATATCACCTAAAACAGTAAATAAAAATGTTAGAGACACTGCAAGCAGCGCTAGAGCAATTAAAGAGTATAAAATAGGAAATGTGTACCTTAAATGGGTATCGTGTGCTCTCTTTCTCTAACGTGTCTTCATTGAAAATCTTCCCTATAAACCTCTTGGCATCATAAATTGTGTTTTGAGGATTTACGTCAGACAATTTCTGGCCCTCATGTCCAGAAAACACACCGGTGGGGGTGAATGACACCACACTCGGAATGCTTTTGCGGCCTTTGTCATCTTCAATAACCTCAATCTCGCCTGTGCCAGGCTGAAACACTCCCACGGAGCAGAAAGTGGTCCCAAGATCCAACCCAATGACCCTGGGCTTCGGAGGGGGTAGGTACTGCTGTCCTAGATATCCTGCCAGGAACAAAGCCAGGATGACAGAGCCTGTAGAGACACACAAAAATATATACAAGCAAGAAAAAATGGTGAAATCAAGAAACGTTTCTGTCCTTATATTATAACGTATGTCCTTCATATGCATTTAAAAAATATATTGTCCAAAAGCGTATGTAGAAAAATAAAACACGGCCTTATCTAGACCTTATTCCTGGTGCGTTGATGCGCAAACAAGCTGTCTAGATAGATAGCTAACTAGATTTTGAGACACAGCCGCTGTGACATCTGTATTTTGATCTGCGTATAGATGGCGTATAAAACCAGCTTATGCTTGAGGCTGACTGTTTTGTTGAAAGCTTGACAATATCTGTCTGTCTGATATACCGGTAGTTATCCAGTTATTTGTGACTTTCATATCAGATGCGTCAGTTCTATTTCTAGCTAACGGCTACATGGATGGTTAACTTGCTCTGTAAGAGCTGACATATATCTTTACGAGTACATTAGTTTAATTTAACACTTACCTATTATGGACATTTCCCCGGCCATGTTTCCAACCTAATATGTTATGGATATTTGTACAAGAGATGTTCATTCAGTATCTGCGCCGACTGAACGAACATACACGTCGACCTAATACAGACTGTTTGGCTGATGGGGGTTGTAGTTCTTTTCATCAGTAGCACGGTTTCGAATGTGATAGGAACGGCTGCTGTTAACTACATTTCCCAGAATGCACTGTAATGCAAGCGGACTTCTGCACAACTTCCTGTCATCTTTTTTTAGTTTCGAAACCGGAGGTTTTAAAGAAACTAGGCATTCTAGTGCGCAAGACAGTATCCATGCCACAAACAAATAATAATAATAAAAGTCATAACAACAACAATAATAATACATTTGAAATCCAATATTAAAAGACAGCTGTAATAATATGTGGCCACACACATTTTTTTCCTGGCCTTAGTTGATAATACATATGTATGACTTGATAATAAATATGTATGAAAACCTATTTTTAAACGTTCAGTGTCTTGTTTCAAAGAACTTTTTCAGTTACCAAAAATAAACTCAAGATTGTATCAGTAAATATGAGTCATTACCAATATATAGGCCTATTAGCATGTTGAGTAGAGACGGGAGTTGTGTATTCAGAATTTATTCAGGTAAAGGATGGAAAATGGAAAGGGCTTTGAAATGAAACTTCCTTATCAGTCACTGCACGTGACTAGTTATCTGGAAACCCATCCCACCAAACGCCCACCAAAACAAAATAGTCATTTTGAGAAACAGATGGAAAGTTAATAGTATTAATTTTAGCAGCTGTAGCAATGTGTATTCCGGGCACAGCCAAATGAGGACGTAAAAGAAAGCTGCAGAATAAATAACTTACTTTTTAATAATATTATATACAATCTTCATAAACATTTGTAAAAGCTGTAAAAATTCCTCACACACAAGTATGTTGCCATGAAAGTTCAAATAACATATACATTAACAGAAATAGGTTACATCATCACAAAGCTGAACAAAGAATATGGAAACACGAGTACATCTAAATGTAAGATGAGCGTACACTGTGACAAAATATATAAAATAAGTTCTGTGTCTGTTTGTAGAAATAGTATGAAATATTATCAGGAGAGAGACATTAGATAAGTCTCAGCTGTCAGGACACTCTGCAGGAATAAAACAACCCGAGTCTCTGGGACAGTCATTATCTTCGTCTTCCTCTTCATTGCGCTTCATTGCTCCCTCTTCGTCTTCTGTAAGCCAAAGCAAAGAAAGGTTAAATCTCTCAAACAGACTCCTGCTCGTTAATTTCATCTCTGTCGAACAAATCAGTTTTGCGTTTGCGAAAAACCCCCGAATGAAATTAATTTTAATTAAATGACAGTGTGTCTTCCTGGTTATTATCCCACACTCATATCAGCCAGAGCAGCCCAGCCATGTGCCACCTGCTCACACAGTGAGCCCACATCAAAACGCCAATTAATCCTGACCTGCATTTACAGGAAAGGGCTGTTCCTGACTGCACAGAGCGTTATAGATTCAATTAAAACAGATAAGGTTGTGACTTTCAGTATTACTGGACTCGCTGTCTGACTCTAATATTTCAAAAAGGCAGAATTTCATCAAAACACAAAAATAGACAATGCAAAGATTGCGGTATCTGTGTCCTTCCTGAGGCTTGCTGACATAATGTTTCCTGAGATGGACACAGAGAAAACCAAAATATAGTTTTGCCCAAAGCTGTCAATCAAACTGCTTGTACTGATACTCACTGCTCGTGACATAGAGGCAGTCTGATGCAGCAAGCAACCTGCGTCTGTGTTCTGGATCGGTCACATTCAGCTCAATCAAATGCCTCTCTTTCAGATGTTTGAGGTCATCTACTGTCTGGTAGCCATTAAGGAGTAATGAAGATGCATATTCCTGTCACAATAGAGATTCCAAACATTAAAATGTGCAATACAGCTATAATACAGTCAAAGACAAATTTATGGACATATATAATCAAAGTTTTAGGGTATTGTCTTGCACTTGCACTAAATCATATATGTCGACTAGTGTGGTAGTAGTAATTCTCTAGATAGCTGAGTGTTTATTTATTTATTTAATAACTTTTTTTGTGTGTGGGACTAACAAGGGGTATATCAAATATGCCAATGACAAAAGGTGGCAGTATAATTTATATACTATTATAGCATTATTTTTCAAATTGGCTTTTATTGTTATATTAATTGTATATTTATTGTAAGTATGTTTTAAGGGTTTTGACATTTTTTATTAAATATTAATTATCTTATATATATTATTCTATTAATATATATGATTATATATTACTATTATGTAATTTATATTGTTATATTTATATTATTTTAGCACCTCAATGTTCTTTTTTTATTTCAGTGAGTTAGAAGTTTCAGTTTATTTACAAAAATATTTTTATCTAATATTTGTATTTTATTTCTCTTTTTTGTTACAGAAAATAGTTTGTAAAAGTTAACAAAGCTAACAGGTGAAGATAGTGTGATAGTTTTCTAGTTGATTTTGCTGAATTAAACAGGTAGGCGTGAAGGATATGTTTCCATGTGTGTCCCGTCTGTGGTTGTACCTCTAATTTAAGTCTCTCTAATAACTCCAGGAGTGTATTTGGTCGTGGCTTCTTGCATAATTTCACAGGTCTTATTTTTGGGGTCTCCTCCTCTTCTTCTTTCTCTTTCTCGGGCAGAACATCCACATAAATAAACTTGAAATTTCCCACTTTATTATTAAGCATGCCGGTCCATATGCCCATAGGTGGTTTACTTATAATGCTGATGATGTCTCCCACCTGAAAAAGATCACCAAGACCATTAACTTACTATTGGCAGTTAATATTTCTCCTTTAAAAATGTGCTGAATAATTTAACTGGTAGAAAAAATGAATAAAAAAAATCACAACTTTTATTTCACCTTTAGTTTTAGGGAGTCTGTATCATATGGACTGGGGACAAAGTCTGTATGTACTTTAGCTCGCCCGCAGAACTGTCCCGTGTAGGGCACTTCCTCCTCCAGTTTCAGGCTGTCTCTGTTACTGGATACATCTGAATTGCTAGCCACACCACCTGAGCCAATAAATCCAAAAACAAAAAGAGTATGATTACAATGTCAAATCACTTTCCACTTCATTTGCTTGTGTGTAGATGCTTACTGGATGAGCTCTGTCCACTGTAGAGGCTTTCTAATGAGTTGCTGGTGTGGTCTGAGCTCTTCTCTGCTGGAGACCCATTCTCTGTTTCTCCCTCAGTGTCATCACCCTGCACCAATCAAAATATCAGTCTGGATATACGTGTTAACTGCTCTAAAGATTAAGTGATAGGGAGAACTGGGGTTGGTTGGTTTCAGAGGTTGGTTTTGTGGGCCATAGTTTCTGGGTCATAAGGTACACTCTCAGAAAAAAGGTACAAAACTGTCACTGGGGCAGTACCCTTTAAAAAGCACATTTAGGTACTAATATATAGCTTTAGCTAACATTTTAAGCTTTACTGCACTGTACTGTACTTTTCTTTCATAAAGTGTACTTCATTTTTTTCGGGGTCAAAGCAGAAGTGAAAAAAGAGAGATTCAATTTTAAAGGAGTCATGAACCGATGAATCAAAACTCCCTTGATCTTTTCACATATAAGAGGTCGTTTGTTATAAAAACAGCCTGTAAGTTTCAGAATTTAAAACTTTCTCGTAGGTAAATGACAAGAGCGGAAAAGGCAGGTCTACGCAGAAACCCAAATATAAACTTTATTTTGGTGAACTTTATTTTTAATCACATTCTAGACCGCATCAGTAAGAACACAAACCTTTGTTCACATCGTTTCCTTTTACAAACGAAGCACAGTTCGACGTTAGATTGTCAGAAAGATTGAAACTAAAAGATAATAAGTAATGTCGCACCACACAAACGTATGTTTTTATTATGTGGCCACTATTGCTTTGTCTGTTATGTTATTTATGCGTTTTTAATCTAAATCACAGGAGCGTCTATCTGTGAAGGAAAAGGCTGTCAAACAAACACAATTATTAAACAATCATAAGAGTAGGTATTTACTTCATAGTTTATAATCTGAAGATTTTGATAAGAGGGGTTAAAAACAGAACAGAAAATAGCCCATTACTTCGAAATTATGCTTTTTGATGTAAAAATCTTGATAACATTATAAGTGGACCTCACAGATGAGTATATATGAATATGTTTTATATATAATAATAATAAAAAAAAACATTTTAGCAGCTATATTTTGATAAAAAAGAAATATTAATTATATGATTAAATAGAAGGGGTGTGTTATTCCCTTTGTTGCCTGTTTTACTATCTTAAATTTTGTTTTGTAATTAAAAACACACCCCCTTGTATTTAATCATATAATTAATATTTCTTTGTTAATATGTCTTTGTTTCTTTGTATGTGCCAACCAACCTCTGTACAATCTGATGAACTGCTGATATTTGGGTAATAAAGAAGTTTGTTGCTTAATCACTGTCAGTAAAAAAAAGAGGAACTTGCATTGTGACTCACCACGTCCTCAGAGTAAGACTTGACGTGCTTTTTGGCCATCCGTTTACGCATAGTCATCGAGATGGCTTTCATCTTTTTTCCCAAACGTCCTGGTTTCTCGCAGTTTTCTGCTGTTGACTCACACTCTGCCTGTTTTATACAAGCAAAAACAGTATATTTAGATAATCCTTTTGTGTATATGTATATATATATATACATATAGAAAATATATGCATATACAGTATATATATACAGATATAATACTCCATCCAGTGATCAGTTAGACAATTGTAATTAAAGTAGGCTGGTGGTTTTTCAATTAAGAGGCAGTGAAAAATGTTTTATGAGGAGACGTAGTATAACAGAAACATAATGGGGCATAAACTCTCAAATGAATAAATGTCTTATTCATGCATTTTCTCTTACCTCAGGTGCTGCATTTTCCTCAAGTCTGGAAGGGGAGTGTTGATTTCTGAGTGTGTCAAATCTTCCAAAACTGGTGGATCGCTGTGTCAGGTAAACAAAACCCACCACATTTATACAGGATATAACAGCAAGGTATAGCATAATAAAAAAAAAATGTCATTAAAATGTCCATTTCATGAAGTTATAGAGCACTTCGGTATATTATGTCATCGTTTTACAGTTTCCAATTTGGTAAAAACACTGAATGATTCATAATCTGCTCAAAACCTGTCAGCTCTACCACAGGAAAATTCAAATGATCTAAATTTAAATTCCATGTAATCTCAATCAAATAGCAAACTATGGAGCCATTCACATGAATTTGACCTTGACAAAGCTGTTCATACTTGTTCAGTAATGCTGTGTGGTGTCAAGCTGTTTTCTTTTTGTTGTTCTTAGAAATATCCATTTTATTTGTCCAGTTTCAGATCTATTGGGATATGGCAGCAATGCTATACATCTATTACAGCATACTGTATCTAAACTACTTAAATAACACCTTCAGATTGTTACCTGAAATCTTAAGATACATTAAGAAATCCTACCTTGGGTTTAAGACTTTTTGGTTTGTCTGATACATTTGAAGCAGCCCTTTGAAGCATCGCTTTGACTTGTGCGTTCAGCTTTTCCTTTAAAATGAAAGTCTAACCTGAAACTAGTGGTTTTACCTCTCAGCTCCACAAGTATAAGAATGCAATGTCTCAGCAGAACAACCGATTACAAGAACTTCCTTAAATCACACAGGATGTGAGCCAATGCGTGCTCTGTCTATTATCAAGGCATCAGTTATACAGGGGAAAAACACTAAATGCTTGAGTCTGCATTTTGTGGTTCACCACTTCACAGTCATTTCGAGTAACACAAATTCATAAGTGGGACTCTGTGGCACACGTAAAAACAAAATATTTCCATAGAGGTGCTTTTTACACTCCTTGCATCATATTAGTTTGATGAAGGCCCTCAGACTGCAGAATTCAATTCAAGTTTATTTATATAGCGCTTTTTATGATACAAATCATACAGAAAAATAAGTTTCTACAATATGTTTATATATTATACAAGCTTAATGTATTTAACTTATGGCAAAATTTGGTACTTCTGTATGTTGTCTGAGGGTTGGCATCCTCTGAATAGATGCAGAAATCTGTGCTTCCACTATGTTTTTCATATAAATTAATGATTAATGTTCGTAATTTCACATTTTAAGAAAAGCTATAAATATAGTCAAGTAAAAGCTTATTAATCAAATTCTTTTTGTCCTTTGCCCGAATTGCAAAATCTGGTCTCGATATAGAGGAAGTAGCTCCACTGCACGCAAGGAAGTGGACCCATGCTTTTGAAACACTTCCTGTCTACTTTTACAACATTCAGTTAGGAATTTTTTGCAAAACTGCCCAACAAAGAGTTTTATCTGACGTCTTATGTGCTTTGCATATGCAAAGCCTGTTAGTCATGGGCTCTGGCCTTTATATGCGTTGAAAACTAAAAGTAAGCCATAAATATGTTTATTTTCCTAAACAATTTGCTCTGTGATGGTATTGAAAAACATTGTTTCACCAGCAACATTGGCTCAACCAGTGACATGAGTTTGGGGGCGGGACTATCGTTTGACAAATGGAAGATAGGGAGAGTGTTTTTAAAACTTGTTTGAAAATAATTATACTTCTGCAATTACATTTTGTATTGCTAGAGGCACAAAATGAACCACTTCTGATTTAATAAAAAAAGGCCTAGTTAAAAATACAGATTGCTGTACAAGGCATGAACTGACCAATAGTGTTCAAGAAAACCCTGCCGACAATAACAGCCTAATCCAGCTGTGTGCAGCTGGCCATAGCAAAATCCAAATCCAGGATTACAGCATTATAACCTATTTCTTCAAACACTACAAACAAACAGCCCTTCCTAACCTTTCATGAGAGCTTCACTTTATTTGAGAGCGATACAGTGTAGATATTCACTCCTACTCACTGCAAGAAAGATGATACATATGAGAATGCAGGAAACAGGAAAAGATTATCAATTTACATTGTCTCAATATACCTTCAGAAAACAATGGAGGTCATCACCCTGAAGTGCGTGAAAATATCACTGGTTGGCATGACAGGACAATCTTTAAGAGTCTTGTTGTAATAATAACATGCAACCAGTACTTTATAGAAGGTTAACAGTTTGAGTTTATATCACATGAATTAAGAAGCTTTGATAATTTGTGCATTTACTATATATTGAATTCTAATTTGTATATGCGCTTTGCAGAGAATAAGTGTGGAATAATTGATGATGGGCCGTTGAATTATAATTCGACAGCCCGGAGTCATTTTTTCCGCTTATACTACAGTTGCCACACCTCAAAACATCAATCAGATTATATATTTCAAGGTATTTGTCTATTTTTTTGTACTTAAAACGCTATAAACTGTTATTTTAAATTGTGCTGTATTTTTGACCACATAAATGCAGCCTTGTGAGCATAAGAGACTTCTTCCAACAACATTTAAAAACTCACGACCACAAATTTTTAATGATAGTATACAGTAGTCGACAATTGAAGTGGATCAAAACCTTTTATCAAAGTTGTCCTGCACCGAAACCCCCCCCCCAAAATGCATTCTTGTCTTAGAACACATTTTATTAACTTTTTTGATCCACTTCAAATGTTGACTACTGTACATCAAAAATGACTTACACTGGAGGCACAGAAATCCACACTGGTGCTAGAACGCAGCACTCCTTTAGGGAACGAGTCTCTCTTCGAGTGTCGAATGTTGATTTTATCTTCTTGACCTGGAGTCGTGGATGTAGTCCAGTCACAGATGTGGACTCGATATTCATTACAGGGAGGTAGACAGGTGTTGTTGGCTGGTACCCAGTTTAAGGCTGTTTCAGTGGGGTTACTCCAGCGATGTCTGGCTGGTGCTGTCTCCCTGACCCTTGACCCACCACCAGTGTCTCGCATCATTCCTTTTCCTCCTTTAATGTGAGCTTTGGAAGACACAAATTTATCAATACATGACATTGACATTACAAACGCTTTTCACAGCTTTATTTACCTGCTGTTTCTTGTGTCGGAGTTCCTCTTTTACTGCTTTTCCTCTCTACTTTTTTCATCCGTGTCCCTCTTAGTTGAGTCATGTCTGCAACTGCTGTCTCAGGCTGTAGATATAATAATTAAATGACATTATTAAATAATACCTACATGCATATTAAATAAAATAATCTAATGAACTGCTATAATTACTTATAATTCTAATTTACAGAAACATTACTATGTAAAGAAGGACTTTTTTTTTTCATATGTATTTTTTTTGTCCTACACTCTTATTATGCTGACAGTATTGATAACTCTCAATAGCGAGTCCATTGAGGGAGTGCTACACTGGTGAACACATAACGGATTTAGCAGTCTCTACTGACTCTAATGCCATGTGGGCAAAGGGATTACATGGGCAGAACTTGCCCCTCACCCAACCATCTGTACAGACACAATCAACCACGAGACCCTGTACAGGGACTGTTGTTCCAGCCCCTGTGTAATAAATGACGATCAGTTACATTCCAGCTGGCACAAAGCACCTGGGAGGACAGGGCTTGAACTCACCATGCCATTCTGTCTGCTTCTTAGCTGATCTTGGTTTGGATTACACCCCTCATAATAGACAATCTACCAATAAAAGAATGGACATTTCAAATAGAACAATTAATGAAAATGTACACCACAAACATGTTCTAGGTTATCTAATTATACCAACATAACTCAGCTAGACATGTTTTTCCAACCTGGAGAGGGATCTCTTGCTGTATGTTACTTGAAATGGTCTTTCTGTCTGCCATTGTCTGGCTTTCAGTCCTTCTTATAGCTCTCACTGTATCTGAAATTCAAACACATTTAATCTGATTATTAGGCATTGGCAACCAAGTCACTATAAAAAACATATTCTTTTTTTATTTAAGTTTTATTTTATTAAGACATTACACAAACAAAAAGGGTAAACCAAAGCGGAGCTCAAAATAGCACATTCCGTATGAGAAAACTTATGTGGTTTTGCACTTTGTTTCCTGTTTTGCTTCTTCACATATTTTGACGAGAGGAAATACCGTGTGGCAGGTGATTTTACTCTGCTTAGTCAAGGAAATGTGGTACATCCATACAGACAGGTTCAACAGCATTACTGCTTTAAAATAAATGTGCATATTATTTATTTTTATTTATTTTAATAACAGTGATTAAAATATTTGAACGTTGTCATTTTATCAAAACCACTAAGCTAAACTTAACATTAGTTAGACTGTTACATTACAAAAAAGCTGATGACTTTTTTAGAATGTATAGTTGACACTGAAATTGACATATTATACCATAAAAAATGTAGCTATTCTTTTATGCTATTTTTATAAACCTAATTTTTATAAACCTAAAATAATAATAATTGAGATTAAATGGGATTTTTGTATTACTGTAACTATTGTATCACACCACAGGGCCATTTAATAGCTAAAAGGGTGTTTGAAATTGCTGAGAATATAATACAAAAAATATTCACCTCTCCTCTATACATTTTAACCTAAAATATTGAATGGTGATTTAAGAAGTCCTTTGAAAGTCCTCCACAGTTGTAAGAGGCTGAAGTCTAGTGCCCTATTTACAATTAATACCCTGCTGTTTCTTAATTAATCCCACACAGGACAGGCAAGTGCTTTAAGTGAGCTGACGACTGCACAACACTCTCCATTCACTGTCAGTGGGATTTGACGCAGTCAGAATCTTAGAGGCCGTCTGATTGGCCAATAAATGTGATGCTGCTAAGCTGTGTGTTCTGTAAATGAAATCTAGTCAGGCTTAACCTACAAATCCTCAGACCAGTTTTACCTTCATTCTGATTCTTCCTCAGGAGGACTAAATCGTCTTGCTTTTTGGCACTGGGCCAGACAGAATTAGTGCAGACGGTATTATCTGCAGGAGGGAATCAAAACCATTAGGGGTTTGTTCATTTAAAGTTCACTAATGTTCCATGCTTTTACTTTCTGACTCTGTGAAATCTCATTTAAAGGCATGAAAATGTAGAAAATCTGGTTTGTCTTTTCATTCATTCATGATACACATTGTACCTTTCTTTTTTGTTATCTATTTACTGGTTGCCTGTCAATCAAGTTATGAGCATTAAAGCATAACAAGGGGGTACTTTTGCAGCTTGGTCATGTCATGCAGAAGGAAGACAGCATTTAGGAAAATGTATAAATTATACACATACCTAAAGCTTCATTTTCAGAAACAGATTTTGGTAGTGAACTGAAAGAAGATACAAGGAAACATTAAAAGAAAGAACAAATACACACAGAGAACATTTTGTATCTGTTGGTATGAAAGCCTCAAGGGCTCTTTCACTTTTGCTTTGACTAGAAGTTCAACATTTTTCTCTTTGTTAGCTGTAAAATAGAATTGGACTCACCTTAGTTCCTTTTTTCTAGTTTTGTCTGAGTTGATTTGTGAGATTTCCTGTAAACAAAACAATATGAGGCAGTTTGAAACTTTAACATGCAGAGTCATTTGTTGCTGTATATATTTATTTGAAATTGTGAAATTATGTGTAACGTGTTTTCAGGATTCCGCAAGCCTGTCATTTCAGGTTTCTCTCTCATAGGCAGGCCTCAAATAGACCTTAATATATTTCCATATGGTTACAGCACAATCTATTAGCAGGAGCTTTCATTTAATGGAAGCTCATCATGTCCACAGCAGTGTTATAGCGTGTGTCCAGATGGCCGATACATTTCCCATGACAGTGCAGTATATGGATTCAACATTCCAGCAGTCATTTCTATAGTTACCATGGAGATGGAACGCCCTGCACTTCTCCATTTGGTGATGTCATCTGAGAGAACAGCTGGGCTGCAGGACCTGTTGGGGATGGTGTATACCTGAGCCTCACAGGACTCCTGCACGGCCTCGTACAGGCTGTCCATAGAGCCTTCCTACAAAACAACATCATGTCAGTCACAACCCATGCTTCTTTTAATGTAAAAGTGAAATGTACATAAGACATACTACATATCTGACTTCATTAGGAGGCTCTATAAAATAAAATAAAATAATTAGCTCTCTAAAATATATTATGGATGTCAGAGTGGAGCATTTAGCTAAATTTAAGCTGAAACTAAGTTCATAAAGTATATTGTCTCTTTTTTAAACAAACAACTTATGTAGTACAGCCACCGATCCATTAGGGGTCACAGACCACCTGTTTAAGACCCTGATTTATTACACAGTGTTTATAGTGCATTTGAGCGCAAATTCATCTGTGCAAAAGATGACACAAATAACCAGAAGCATTAGTTTGCTTACAGAAGATCAGCCCAGCGTGAATTCAGTGAAGCGAGACCACTATTAATCATAAACTGTACAAAGCAACACAGCATGTGGCAGAGAAACTCAGTTAAACCTACGCATCTCACCAATGTGTTTTGTTTTCATAAAGTAAAAAACAATAATTTGATTAAAATATTGTGAAGGTATTATAAATAAAACGTATCTTTAATGCAAGGGCTACACATGTAAGCCATAATAAACCACTGACGACTTCTTAACTAAAAGAAAGCAAAACAAAAGGCCCTTGCGAGCTGCTAAAGCTTGGATCCTGATCTTCATGCGCTGTCACATGTTGCCTTCACATCCTCCAGCAGGTCACGTTTCATCCACACACTGTCAATCTACAAACCACTGAGCAGAAAAGGTGAATCACTTACCAGAGAAAAGCAGAAGAGATTCATTCTGGAAAGTATGGTTTCTTTCCAGTGCCCACAGCACAGGATGAACAATGGGACGAGTTGGAGGCAGACAGAGAGCAGAGTGCTTAGTGTTCCAGGCTGCCTACTGCTCCACAGATTAATGCTGAATGACATCCTTCCTCTAATCCAATAGATGTGGAGGACCATTACCACTCCAGGCAGCCCCTCAATCAACTGCTGAGCTTGTTAATGCTGATGTTGTTTACTTACCAGCGAACTGGGTTGAGAGCTTTTGTTTGCACTATGACAAATTCACTATAACAGTCATTTGCGTAATTTAACGCCAGTCATTGGACTCATTAAAAAATGTGCTACTTAATTTAATTTTATTTTTTTTTGCAATTTTTAGGATGCTGATTCCAGATATATTTTTATAACGTTTTCTCTAAAAAGTGCAGACTGAAAACAAACTAATTATATAGGAATAGAACACATGCAGTCTCTACACAAGGAGCTTATTTCATGCTGGTGACATAGAATTCACTTAAATATGACAGTGAGAAATATTTTATTAACCGAGCAAAATGTTCTGACACCATCCACAGGGGAAGGGAAATGAAGGTGACGTTAAAGCACGGTCCTTAGGAGAATTCATCATTCAAGTACCTTCAAAAAGCTTGACTGCACTGTAAAACACATTAGATAACCTAAAATATATTTCATGTGAAACCAACTGAACTAACTTTAGCTCAAAAATTGTATTTAATACGACTGAATCATCCTCGCTACATAAGGTTACACCATCAAAATAACTGTAAAGCTCAGGTCACACAGAAATTTCCACTTAAGTGCAGTTTTACTCTCTTCTACTCAAGGAGTGTGGAATGACATTTTGAAATAACTTTATTCACTTATGCAAAGCTTTTTTTCTCCCATTCTCAGCTACAGGAAATCTACCCTGCTGAGGATGCGCTGTCTTGGCATATGACACTACCTGCTAGCACAGCTAGTGTTTCTTAGCCAAAGTGCATGCAATGTCTTGTCAACAGTCCTTAAGTCGCTTATATCTGGAATTGTCTTGAAATAGACCCAGAGGATTATGGTGCACAACACAGCGTTTCAGACCTCAGGACAGAAGGTGAATCTGCTTCAAGAATGTCTAAGCTGGTGCAGAAAATGGGTCAATATGAAAGCAAGGAGTTCTTGCTTTCTCTCTGACTGTGCACGCAGATGAATGTGAAGGTCGTCAGACATTTGATTTGCTTCAGTGATAATCTGCTTGTTTTGATTTTTGGAAGTTTGCCCAATTATGCAATCTGTTCATTTATTTTATGTTGCAATGAAAAGGGCAGTTTGAGGTGATGGCTGATCTGGCACAAGCACAACTAATGCACTCAAATAATTAATGTGCCCTCGTAAATTTAATGATAAGTTCTGCATGTTTACAAATGCATATTCAAGTAGATTGTATTGTGAAGTCAACAAGAAAACAGAATGAAGCCTATTCAATTTCTTAGTGCACGTTTATGGTCCATTCTGCAGTCCATTAGTGGTGTTTTTCTAAATTCACCTATGCAATTGTCTAAATTTCAATCTATATTATATTAGTAAAATGTATCTTTCTCTTAAATGACTTTCCTTTATGCTGACATTGTTTATTGCCAAATAGGTATTTAGGTATCATTTTAACCATTTTTACTGGGTAACACCCACTTTTCACTATCCAATCAGCTTGCAATAGATATAGTTAAGTCCCACCCAACATTGTTTCCCTATTTAGAGTCAAATTACACTCAAATTGCAAAACTAAAATGTGTTGCAAACTAGAATTTACTTTGACCGTGGCCAATCCAAGATGACAAAGCCTTTTTCTACAACCTCAGCTCAGTTAAAGTTTAATCCATCACTGTTATGTGTCCTGTCCCCCCTCTTTTCTTCCTCTTTCTTGACAAATCTTGGAAATCTCACTCTCCCTTAATCAGCGAAAGAGCTCAGATTCTCAGAAACGACAGCTCATTCACTCGCTCATTTCTTAGAACTTGTAAATCGGCAAAAATGCCATGTCAATTCAACACACCGAGGCCTCCAGCTCTTAATCTTTTGCTGTCCATTAGAGAACATGACAAGATAAATTGCTGTGCCGGTCGCAGTGTGAAAGAAGGTGCGCAGGTTTCCAGCTGGTTATTTTTAAAGGAAGAAAATCCTCAATCTCTTTAATAACAAACCCTGCAGTCATGGAAACGGAAATAAAGACGGGAGGATTAATTCACGTCTGACCCATATTTGCTTGTTTGAATTAACATTATTAGAAGCAGCCCAATTTTTTGTGTACAGGGAAGGTTTTTTCAAAATCATGTGCATGTATAGAAGACTACAATGTAAATTAAAAAAATTATAATTACAATTGTGCATAATAAAATGAGCATAAGCACAAAAGTAAAAGTTGCTTTTGTCGTAATACCCAAACTAGTTAATTGTAGTTAATACAATAAACTAGTTAACTAAACTTGGTTGATAAAGTGTACAGAGAATCTCATTGTCTAATGGAGTTAAGCTTGTTTGGAAACATGCAAGTAATAACATGCAAGTAATTATGTTTTAAATCACCTTTAATCAACATTTGATATGCATTTTTTGCATTTCATAAGAGATATTAATACCTGGACTGCATGTTTAGCTTCCAGTCTTCTTCATCTGTTAAAAGCAGCAGTTAATCCAGACGGCATTGTAGCATTTGAACCAATCAGGCGCAAACTATTTGTTACATTTAACAAATAATTATTAATACCGCTTTACCCAGCCCAAGGGGTAACTCAAACTGCAACTACAGTATGAGGGTCTGTGGACCCTTCCCCCGAAAAGCAGTTAACACCTCAGGAAGGCAAAACAGGCCTCTGATTCCATGGCAACTTACTGATAACACTGGTTTATTGCTTGAAGGAATGTGAATAAAGCAACTCTGACTAGTTCTCCCTTTTGAAAAGACAATGGACTTTTCCCTGAATTAATTCACAGGAAAACTTTCTTTGAGTGAACACATATCCTTCAGGTCATAGTGTATATTGTTATTGTCCTTTAATACCATCTTGTGTATGGTATACTGTTTTATGCATGTTTATGATAGATCACTAGCTAATATCACCTCATAATATCAACGCATTTCGTGTTTGGAATCTAAGGACTCGTCTTCAGACGATCTAATTGAGAGTGTATGTTATATGTTGAGATCTTTGCAACATTCAGTGTTTTAAGAATCTCTTCTAATTTGTATACCAACCTCCAATCCAGTGCATATTCAAATTACCATGCTTAGAAACAAAGAGCCATAAAAGTTCCCTCCAAAGGATCGACACACTATTGGCTCTTTGACCCA
>JAUMHE010000067.1:12169908-12183085 GCA_032359235.1 Enteromius mattozi
ACTCTTCAAACCAGGAAGAACATGATTGCCAATCCAAAACCTTGGAACCATCAGGACTTCGAGACTGCATCGGACCCACGCCAACGAGGCAATGAAAGTATCGTACATATAACTAAACGAAACAGAGGTTTAGTATTCGTTTTAGAACCCGTTATGAACGGTTCTGATGGTTTTACAGGTTGTCAACTGACTCTCTTTTCATAACTTCAATTTTTACTTTTTCTAATGGTTTTACCCTTCAGCCGTCTTTGCACTTTCCCCATGTGTGAATGTATGTAAACTTGTGTGTCTGTAAGAAGGTATTTTTCTGTGGCCATGAAAATATCCCTTCTTAGAGGTTATATTAACTTACATGAAAGTTCGCTGAATGAACAGATTAGTTGATGGTAATTCTGCTACAGTTACTACTGGCAGCTGATATAAATAATTGAAATTAATCATAATTTATAGTAATTATTTATATACATTTCCCTTAATGAGCTAATACGCTACAGCATCATAACATCTCTCTCGAATGACTTACATTCCTCTGATCCTCTGAACACACACACACACACAGCATTTTACTGAGCAGAGTTTTATTCATAAATCAAATCATACAGAGCTGGGACAGAAAGCATGCTTATTAGACATTCCTTTAAGCAGTGCTATGTAAAGGAAACCAGGTTGAGTCAGATTGGGAAAAGTTATTAGAAAAATTAAACACTAGAGTAACCCAGTGATATTTTTTTTAATTCTATGCTATTACAGTTAACATTAGTGATGACTCAGTGGCTGGTGATGTTGAGAGATCAGTCGCACAGATCAGAAGTGCAACAGTAGATGTTCACTCCAGGAACACAGAATTCCTCACATGTCCGGCTGAACACAGTGGCTATGGTTTAGAGCACAACGAGAAAACAGCTTAATATCCTATCTCAACTTCTACAATACAGACAATACAGAAACAACATTCTCCTTTTTAATCATCAACCAAGGGGTAATAAATATGAATCTGGTAATAAAATTACTTTTGTCAACAAAAACTAAAATTAAAACTAAAAATAAAATGTATATTAACTAAAACGTATAAAATATTTTTTTTAAAATGTATTTTATTTAAGCTAGTTGCCAAGGCAAAATTTCAGTTTTGTTCGGTTTAAGTTGAAGAGCTAAAATACTAAATAAACTAAATATAGACTGCTAAAACTGCTAAAAAAGTACAAAATAGAATCATATTAAAAATATTAACAAAAGATAGTATATCAATGATACTAAAAGGACATTGAAGGTTAATGACTTGAATAGAGTAAATAAAGTAAATTATTTTAATATTAATTACTTACCTGTGGAAACGGTTTTGCAGAAATTGCTGGAGGCTGGGCATTCAGTTGGGGTCTTGCAGTCCCCATCCACACAGGTGTAGCATGTCAGTGAGTGCACTATTACATATTAGACAGATAGATAGAAATGGTCAAAATATCTGCACTTCATCAGAGCATTTTTAAAATACTTTGAACTACATTCCAAAACGTAATATTTTACTTTAATAATTTACTCCACTACATTTCATAAAAATATTATTTCCTCATTTTTAAGTGATGAAATCATGACCCCTTCTTAGATATGATAGTAATGTCTGGTTCATGAACAAATCTTTCATTTGAATCTATTCTTTTCAATTAAGTGGTTGAACCAATTCACAAATTGCACTGAAATGATTACTTAGTGAATTTGAATGATTCAGTAAGCTTTAACCCATTTTGAGCAGGATAGATAGATAGATAGATAGATAGATAGATAGATAGATAGATAAATAGATAGATAGATAGATAGATATATAGATCGAGAAAATAGAAATAGAGAAAAGCTTTTGTCTTACCTGAGGCACTGCAGAGAAGCACGACAATAAGAGCACACACTAGCGTCTTCATGATGGAAGCTGGTCTGGTGATGCAGAGGAACATGTTTCTTTATATACGTCGGTTACACCTTTTACTGAAAATACATTCCTCCTAAAGCATATCAGTAATGCTGCTTGACAGGTTTCATGTAACTAGGTATAGATGTCAGCTTAGTTCCTGGACCAGGAAGTAAAATGATTTTTCGGTAATTCTCTGCTTAGCTTATTTTAGCCTAGATGCAAGATCTAATTGCTTCTGTCAAGCCTGTAACTCCACAATGCCTTTTCCTAGTTTTTTTGTACATTTTTCTTAATCTTTTCACTTATTTACCCATAATTTCTCTGATTTCTTAAACTCTGATAAGTTGGCTATTTTAATATTGAGATCACTATCTATTTTCCAGCACTAGCAGATACTACCACAATCCATTATATCCTTAGGAAGGACTTATTTCCTCGAATATCACAATGATTGTACTTCTGTTTTATAATTTACTTCTTTAATAATCCAAACCATAAGCCACGCAATCCTGTGAGATGGGCTAAAGTGCAGAGCTCTTAAATGCAAATTCCTCCTGCATTACTAAGCCTGTCAGGTACCATAGAAAACATTCAATTAATCTGCACACCAACAATCCTCTGGTGTTCCACTGGGATCTGTACTTGGACCACTTCTCATTCTATACTAAATCACTCAGTTATTTCATAACCTCTCATGGCCTCTTACCGCTTATTAAAAATGCAAATCTCATCTCAAAGTTGAAATTACAGGCCAGCTGGCCTGATCTCTAATAGCATGCACCTCAGGGCCGTGAAGCCAAGTGAATTCAATGCTGATTAGAGCTGGGGCATGGACAGGCCTTTTGGGTAATCTGTCTAAAGATTAGTGTTTTATTGTGTTTATAGGCTCTGGCATTTCCATAGAAGTTTGAGCCTAGTTATTACTTTGAGGAGATATATTAGGGGACTGTCAATGTTCAGCTCTCAAGACTAAGGTTAAATTGCCAAAACATGATGGATATTTTCCTCTTAAAAATCCAATATATCAGGCAATTAAAAATTATTACAGTTTTACATAACATTGCTACTAAGTTGTCAAATGAACAACTTTGTTATAACAAGTACAAATTGTTATTGATCATTCTGATATCTCTGCAGATGAGGCATTTGAGAAAAAGTATTTCAGTAAATGCCATAATGTAAACACAAGAGACATGGACAGCAGGGGGCAGCAGAAATAATTAGATGGCAGGCATTCAGCAAATAGCCTTCATGAAGACAACTAAAGATAAGAACAATACTGGAGCATATTTGATTAGTGTTGTTTAATATACTAACATTATATTAATATTTTATTAAAATATTTACATATTAGTTACATGTATCCTTGCATATAAGCAGTACAATTCATGGAGTGCACTTTAAAAAAATCATGTTTGAATAAATCAAGAATGTTGTTTGAAATTATTTCAGTTTAATATACAATTTTAGCATATTACATTAAAATAATTGATAATACTTAAGATTTGGAAGAACATTAGCATTCCTCAGCCTAAACATCCATCTATCGGTCTCTCTCTCTCTTTAAGTCATCCATCCATCCATCTATTTATTCATAAATCACTCAACCATAGCCTACATCTATCGACCCATTAATTCATTTTTTAATAAAAGCAATTTATTGGAAAGCTTACAGTTCTTTAGTATACCACTCAACAAAATGAAATCTTGGGCTTCTAATGTAATTTTCCCATGCATTAAATGAATTACTAAAAGTTCCATTTAGTAAGCAATTGATTCCTGTGTAAATAATCACTTCAGTAAAAATATTTCGGGATTCATTTAGCCTCTAAGCATAAAGGTGACGGTGCTCACGACTCGTGATTTAGGGTTGCCAGGTCGTGCAAGCTTTGGAACACTCTAAACTTTAGAATAGCACATTTTTCAAACTTCTTAGCAGCACATCGGCTCCAAGCACAGGCAGTATGTTCTGAAAGCTGAGTAGAAACAAACAAAGTTGTTGGTTTTGAACTAGGCGTTGACCATACGACCCTCTGAAGGTAATATATCATAATTCCTTTATTGGTGCCAATGACGTCCAAAGGAAGATGTCTGGAGCAGCATGTCTTGAAACAAAACACTAAAACAATCACGGTATGAAATTTTAATCTAAATGATTTTTGGCGAAACAAACAGCATTTCTATGAATTTGCAAAGGAGGAAAATATATTGACAAATAGTCACTAGTCAAAAGTGAGGAAGATGTGAAATTTGTCGTCACTCTCTCAGCTGTTGTAACGTTAGCCTATTAGAGACACTCACGCAAGCAGCGTTAAAAACACAAAGCTGTTATAAATACACATTAAAAAGTTGAAAATTAAAATATAAATGACTTTTTCAGATTTACGATGTTAATAACTGTGGTAACCATCCTTAAAAGCATTTCAAGGAAACAGCTATAAATTAGCAAGCACGATATCACTACAGACTGCAGTACCATTAACAACCAGCAGATGCTGCCCTTGAGCCAATCCGTTGTGTGTGAGTGCTTCACTTATTTTGTTTTCATTTCACAGCCGAATGACTGATTTCTCTTCAGAATGCAGTTGGCCAAAATAATCTACAATTCTCATTTGAACAGCCCAACACATCTCTTTGCCAGTACATCTCTGGAATAAATGACACCATTTGTAAAGTAAAACAGTCTGACAGGGCAAGCAGTCTGATCTCGCCGCTTAAAAAAGTCATTCTCTCTTCCAAAGCGCAATGACTGGACTGGATAGCAAAAAGCTTCAGATTTCCCATCTCCCTCAGTAAATTGCAGAAACAGAGTGTCCTCCATTAGGCGCCATAAATCTGAGTTGATGTGACAAAGGGTAATGAAGCAGCTTTCTAATCGGCCTGCCCACGGCCCCTCATGTCACACTGCAGACAAGCCTGGGCCAAATGCAGGAATGGATGTGGTTAACAGATTACCGAGCAAAGCTAAACCCACAAACATTTATTTAGAGCCAGAAAATGGCAGTGTGTATGTCAATAATGTTATACGTGAGGGATGGCGTGGCTAAATGCAGTTGAAAGTTGGTAGCATTTACAGAAATGAATACAGCACCAGATACATTTAATGAAATAATACGATAATAATCCTGTTTATCCTCAAGCTAAACCAGAACCTCTCTGAAAAAGAACAACGAGTCCATTTCCAAATGCTGTTTTATTGTATAAGTGGCTCTGTTTCACAAGAACAAGAACTTCTTATAAACTTGAAGCCGTGGGTGACGTGCTTTAGCCTCTCAGGACGGTGTATGGAACACGCTGTAGCGGGGTGACATTAAACTCTGGGCTTGTCCCATACAGTACATGTGTTCCTCTTGTCCTTGTCTCTGAATTGGAACAGAGCTTACTACAGCGAGACCTGGCTGGCGCTTTATCACATAAACCTTCGGTATACCTAATCAAATAACCAGCCGGGCGTGAAACCATATTCCACTCTGTTCACGTAGCCTTGCGATGAGTGCCTTGCAGAATCAAACAGGACACAGGATTAAGTGATGGAGTCGGAGTCGTCCAGAGGGCCTTGTGCTACAACGATTAGGACAGAGGTATTAACGTGATTGTGGGCGGTACAATACATAAAGAATGGGGAAAGAAGAGCAAAGTAGCTCTCCGTGACCCATCAGGTGCTCATCTGTTGAAATATTATCTTGTGGTGAAGTTTTTATAAAAGAACAACGATGAGAGCTTTTATTTACATCACATTTCACACCTGAAAGCAGTGAAGCAACTGGATTTGGTCAAAGAAGGAAATAACGTTGATAGAAAAGATTTAAATAATTAAGGAAAAATGTTAGTTAGTTAGTTTAATGCACTCTATCAAATCTCCTAAAATTTTCCTAAAATTTAATACAACTGAATCAATTAAATGCAGAATATCTTATTATATAATTTACAATATTAGTAAGAGTAATATTAATATCAACAATAACAGAATCAATACTTTATAGCAAGAAATAATAAGACAATACATATATATAAATAACTGAATAAATAATTATAATAATATAATCTGTTTTTATCATTTTAATTCATGTATAATAATAATGAGTAAATAATGTTCTATTATTATATGAATATTAAATTATATTATTTATATTGTCATATACATTTAAAAAACAAAAATCTTGTAATATTGTATTATCAATCCTGTTTCTAGATTTTAAATAGAAAAAGTGTTCTGTAAATGCTATTAATATTATCATTACTATTATGATTGTGATTATTATTACTTTATTATTATTTTGTCAGATGTTCTTTGAAAGTTGTGAAAAATAAATGCATAAATTAGTGGTCTCAGACTTTTGAATATCTTAAAACAGTTTTCTTTGTTTCCGATATTCCCTCTTTTTTTTTTTTTTGGAGATATTTGACACTTGCACTTCTGAATAGCTGCTAATGACTCACTATATCCACATCCCTTTCTTTGTCTCTCTGAACTCCTATCTTTGCACTCGGCTGAGAGACTGCGAGGGGTCGTGACCTCTGTGGCCTTTTGTTCCCTCAGTGAGTTGGGTTACAGACAGTGCCTCATCAGCCATGCTGTAGATGACCTTCTGTACTCCTGTCCCTCAGAGCTATGCGGGGCCATTGGCCTCTCTGCCTCAGTGTTAAAGCTGTCTTTTATAGAGCAGCCTGCCCCAGCAGCATGCTGGGAGACAAACAGAGACAAATGGGCTTGGGGTTTTTTTTCTTCAGAATAGTTAAATCAACAAGTGCGACAGAAAAAAATGAATGCAAGGTGGATATATATCAGTGTAATGATATCTCAGGCTTTCTTAAAAAAGAACTTTGCTAACTTTAAAATGATGGCTGTGTTGCTAAAGCTTAATGTCCTCTGTAAAAGGCTCTTAAAGCTGTTCCAAGACCTCTCGGAGTCCCAGGAAGTATTTAAAAGCTCCGACGTAATGCTGTAAAAACAATTCAAAGAGGAGGAAGAGGAGTTATTAAACCGAAAGGAAAGTTGCAGAAGGCGGGAGGGGTGTTCAGACAGCAGGGGTCTTTGATGAGCGTATCCGGACCGGGCCGGATGAGAGCTGAGTAATGTGGGGGAGCTTTATCCAGGTGCACACATTGTGCTCTTGAGTCTAGCACTCCTTTCTGCCTTCATCCGTCTCTCTTTCTTTCTCTTTCACTCATTCGCTCTTGTTCTCCCCCCTTTTCCCTTCTCTGTCTATTCAGCTCAAGCGCCGGGAGTCAGATAGATGGTCCAGCTGCATCCTCTTGGTCACTATGTGCCAGTTTATTTAAGGTCTTCTTGGAACAGAGACCTCCCTGTAAATGTCTTAATATATAGCCTGTGTGTTCGTGTTTGTTTCTCAGGAGAGCAAGTCACGGTCCCTAAATACATCTCAGGGTCGGTTAGATTTAGAACGCTGAGTAAATACTACACTGATTTTTTATGAGTGTTTGCATGAAAGGGAGTGTAGTCATGGCTTTCTCATTATGTTTCAGACCAAGGAGGTTCGTAGCACCTGGAGAAAGCCATCCATTAGCATTCTCATTCATCTCAGTGGCAGTTTCTCAGAATGGAGCAAGAGCAAGAACAGTCCCACAAACATCACTAACGACTATCCATGGATGTGACGGGAAAGGCAACAATGTAAGGCTGAATTTAATAATAATGATCATTTCATTTTACAGCCATTCAAAAGTTTGGTGTCAGTAAATTTCTTGTTTTTGAAACAAGTCTCATGGCTGCACTTATTTGATCAAAGATACAGTAAAAACAGTGATATTGTGAAATATTATCACACTTTAAAATGCAATTTATTCCTCTGATGGCAAAACAGCAGCGATTACTCAATCTTCAGTGTGACATGATCCTTCAGATATCATTCTAATACACTGATCTGCTGCTTAAGAAACATTTTTTTTTATTATCAGTGTTAAAACAGCTGTGCTGCTTAATATTTTTGTGTAAAAATAGCTTTAACAGGTACTTCTGACTGAACTTTTTGAGTATTCTCATTTAAATATATTGAAATTATTCTATTCTATATAGAATAGAGCAGAATAGAATATAGAATAATATATTTACCCCAAACTGTCTCATATCAACACATATATAACTTATTACTATGAAAGAATGAAAACTGCTTTCTGATACCCAGCATGGTCACTTGCATAGCGATAGTCAGGTTTGCCATGGTCAGTCACACCACTTCTAATTAGATTTCTCATGCAGTTTTACCTCCAAAGCAGTATAGCCTTGATTGTTTTTTTGGTCCCTCACCAGTTTTCAGCTGCTATGGGTCGTCCACAGGCCATCAATATTGATCACCTTTCTTAAAGAAACCCTAAAATCCCCTCCATCCTGATGTAAATGACTTGCACTATTGATTAAATAATTTTAGATGTTGACATCCGCAGCATTAACACTACTAGAAAAATAAAAGTTGTTGAATTAATTCAAGTGAATTAATTATTCATTTCATTCATGTATGCATATTTATATATTAACTCATGTATTAATTTATGGAGATTTTTGGAAGCTGTAAAAGGCCGGAGTCCCTCAATAGACATATGACTTCACATTACAATAACAGATCAGCCTGTCCTGCCTAGGAGGAGGTGATTCACAACTTTTATTGCACCAATACTGCCTACTCATCTGAGCTATCCCTGAGCAGCCTGCGCTCTCCTGCGTCATACAACAGTGTCCTCCCTGGGACCTTTAACTTCTGATGACCCCAGAGGGGTGGAGCTCTTCATTTCCTGCCCTGCTGGTGACTCACACCCATCAATGAAGGTGTTTATCAGTCTGACCTTTCATGACCTCTTCTGTTTCCTGCTGATGACTGGATGACCCCTGTGGGTGACCTCTTGTTGATTTTTATCTGCTTTTAACACATATCTAGTTTATCCCAATGCATCTTGTCAGAAGTGTCATGCTTGTTCATGATCTCATTCCTGATCCAAGTGGAATTTTTAAAGGCACATAATATAAATAAATGTAGGTTAATTGGGATATATATATATACAGTACATACATATATCACATCCAAAAATAAATGTTTTTGTTTCTATAATACATGTGTTCTGTGTATATTTATTTTGTATATATAAAGACACACACGTACAGTATATATTTTGAAAACATTCACATGTATTTACATGTATATATTTATATAAATATAATTTACATGATGTATAAATATATTTAATATATAAATATAACATATTTTTTCTTAAATATATACATGCATGAGTGTGTATTTATATATACATAAAAGAACAATACACACACATATGTACATAAAAGCGTTTATTTTGTAACTGATTAATCACGATTAATTGTTGCCCAGCACTAATATATATATATACTGACAAAATAGATATATTCTTGCCTAAACAAGACTAAACTGCCAAAAAATAGATGCACAATGACGTCCATGCCTCTAGCAACTCATAAATGTGTCATCATGACAGAGTATAATAATGTTTGTGTAATGCATGTGTATTTTAATTGCAAATAGATTTCCTTTTACATGTAACAAATCCATAGGAGTTCTAAATAAGAATAAGATAAATGTGTGGATCATTTGTATGTGACACATATAAGTCCCATTACGGGTGTTGCATACAACTAGAAAATTCTCTTTAAAGATTTTTTGGCTTCCATCACATATAATTGTTTCATTTCATCTCAGCATATGGGACTGTAATCGTTGCTTTTCAGGCAGCAGAAACAATAAGCTTTTTGATTAAAGATCCAATATGACCAATTACCACACTGTAACTAGCCATGTTGGCAGAATGCGGATGACAGAAGATCTTTAATGGCTTGTACATTGCATAACAGCACGGATGAACAAAATCTGTTATCACCATATTAAAATACAGGATAAACATATTTATCACTACAAAAAGTTTAAAAGCTTGGACTGCTTGGCAGTCGGTGTTGTCTTGCTAGAAAATTACAGATAAATTTACAAGGTGACCCTAAAAACATCATTTATAATGTTTTCCAGGGAAAAATGTTTTCCAAAAAAACAGTTGCAATGAAAAAGTGCAAAATATATCAGATTTGTGAATGCTGTGTATGTAAAAATAGCACTTACTGGGATTTGTGCTACCTGGTCTCCTAGCATAAATGTACCTTGGTGCACTTTTTTGCGAGACATGAAATATGTACCAATAAGTACATATCACTGCAGTTTCCAAAAGAAATGAACACTAGAGGCAGTAAAACTCTGACACCTTTTATTCCTTTTCACACAAATTACAGAGTTTCGATTAATAAAGCATAATTTTCACACAATTACTTGAAGAATATCATGTTATGACTTCAAAACAATATTAATATGCTGGGAGATTTGAAAACTGATGTTTTTGAGCATCAGAATCACACATATCCAGCTTCATATCTATGGGTATCTATAGAGGGTTGGTTTGTTCAGTAGCTCACGGAGTACAGAGATGTACTCGAGAGGCGGTTTGAATCACGTGTAACTACGATTCAACAAAACAGTTCAAATCTGCATTAAAGGTAGTTGAAATGATACGGTTCATTATTATTAGTAATAAAATGTGCCGAGGTTCACATATTGAACCGATGTTTCAGCGCCACTTCTCTTTGAAACTGTGGCGAAACTTGCAGTAAGGCACGTAAAAACGGTCTTGCACAAAAAGTGCACAGAGGTACATATTTTTATGAGACCAGGTAGGATTTGTCTTAAAAATATTATCGTATTATAGAGACATTACAAATCCTAATATTTTTATGCCTGAGCATAGGCATGTGTTTGCCAAAACACTTGTTAAATCAGTTTAAATGCAGCTTAGTCTTGCTATTCCTTGTGGAAAATGCACAAGTAAGAAAAGCTTTTTAATCCATGGCCACAACAAAAGGTGCATCTGCAAGTGTTTTGTTCAGTCTACATGCCCTTGCATTTTTTAAGTTACCTCAAAAGCAAGGCCAAGAGCACGGACTAGAGATGCAGGAAGAGGCATGGGAGGGGCAGAGCCTTCATTGTCTCCTTGAGGACCTTGGTACACTTCATCATACATTCCTTTTCATCTCCGCGTCCTCAACTTCCAACAGTTTTCCGCATCGCTGGCGCTGGAACGCACGCTACGTGATCAGGGCGCACCTGCCGGCTGTGGGAATTGACCCGCTATCCTCAGTTTAGATGTCAATAGTGGGCAATTTTTTCCCTCTTCCTCAAGGTCATTGTGACCTGGCGTGAATCCATAAGAGACTAGCCTAATTACTGAGCAACAACAGGCAGTGCTGCAATAACCTAATTATTCTTGGCATATATTAGATAAAGGGGCCTATTGCTGGCTTTCCTGCAAGGGGCCTGTTGAAAAGGAATTTGATTTCCCCAAATACTTCTCCACCAGATCGTTCCTTGTGTTAATTGGGCATTTTAAAGCAATGAGGGATACCTCTTTATTGCAAGCGGAGGAGCTCTTGGAGGGAAAGGGACAATGAACTCAAAAATTAAAATTCTGTTATAATTTGCTGACCCTTATGTGGACTTTTCTTCCACTGAAACACAAATGCAAATTTTTGGTAAACAAATTTCTGCCTGTTTGTTTTTCATACAATGATATAATGGAATATTATTTGAAATATCATATATTGAGCTTTGACATCACAGGATTCAATTACATTTTAAAATGTATTAATATAGAAATAGATTTTAATATAGAATTTGTTATCTATTTTACTTTAATTGTGATAATATTTCACAATATTACTATTATTTACTGTGTTTGTGATTTAAAAAATCACATCAAAATTTAAAAAACAGTGTTATTTATGTCAATTATTCCAGACTTGACCAGTAGTGTATATGAGGTATAAATTATTATTATTATTATTATTAAATAGATTAAATAATATAACCTAATTGTTATTGTAATTATTTCATTATCATACATAAATAAATTCAATTATTAGTTACATTTTTCAGTCCACAAGTTCAATTATTTTATTTAATTTTAAAACATATTAACTTGTAAGATTGAAAGGTCACTGTGCAGGACATACATTTTTGGAGCTCTCAATTTGAAATGTTTTCCACCTCAATTTGCTTAACCTCCACTAACAGCTGACTTTTAGCTTTGGTAGATGTTATGACAATAAAGTCAATGTTGAGTGGATCTATGTAGTTTCATTAATGGATCTGTTTCTCGTCAGTCACTTCTACCCCCTGAATAAGACATGTTGTGCAGTGGACGGCAAACTAATGCAAGTTTCCCTGCAGGCCATACCAGTGTGATCCTCATTGACCATGTCATGATGAAATAGCTTGAGCTATAGGCAGCTGGCTTTCTTATAATACACCTACAGGTCAGCAGCCAGAGTTCCTCGATTTGTTATGGCCACAGTAAAGAGAAAGGTCTTTGGATGCATGTCCTCATAGTGACTCACTATCTATAAACAGGCAATTAAACTTGGACATAGAGGACATGTAGCTTATATTTGGATGTGCTCTGTCAGAAATAGAATCATATATATCACACGGTATTATTTGTACTCTGGTTTGGATGATTAAAATGGCTGCCATTGTGTTTATGGGCATTGTATCCATCTATTAAATTAGCAGTACATTTGGACAGTACAACTTGGTAAACACCTCGCTTAAGGGTACAATGAAGATGAGTCACCTTTCAGTTACTGAAGTGCTTGGATCCAATCCTATAAGCTTCAGCCATTAGTGGTTCTCATATTGCTTCAGGACCCAGATTTAACATTAGACCCAATAAAAAAAAGAATAAATAAGTAAAATGTATTTTAAAATGTATTTTTATCCTAGTTATTTTTATCCTAATTATTTTAATCTATTTTAGTTTTCATTTATTTATTTATTTAAATTACTTTTACCCTTGTGATGAGCTGAAAATCCTTAACCAAATTAGGTATTCTCTGTCTAAAAAAAATTTTATATTCCTTTTTGGAACCAATTGAGCATAGGCCTCATCTGAGCTGATGCACATTATTTGTATATAATTTTGTTCACTCAAATCTGAGGTGCACAAGCTAAGATCAGTGAGGCTAATTTAAAGAAAACAAATATAGGCAAAAAGACTAATATTAATATTTAGTAATAATATAGCATAACAAGACATTTATAAGCAATCATTTGTAATTAATCTTTTTTTAAACTTTAAATTACAAAGCTCATCGTTCTAAAAAAGCGAGGTGTGCTCTGACTGGCCAGCTATCCAGTGCGTTGTGATTGGCTGAATACCTCAAGCGTTTGGCGGAAATGTTACATCCCTTGTCAT
>JAUMHE010000067.1:12190806-12252357 GCA_032359235.1 Enteromius mattozi
GGGTACGGAAAGTATTCAGACCCCCTTAAATTTTTCACTCTTTGTTATATTGCAGCCATTTGCTAAATCATTTAAGTAAATTTTTTTTCCTCATTAATGTACACACAGCAGCCCATATTGACAGAAAAAAACACAACTGTTGACATTTTTGCAGATTTATTAAAAAAGAAAAACTGAAATATCACATGGTCCTAAGTATTCAGACCCTTTTTTGTACCCACTGTACATAATAAATATACACAGCACACATTATTTTGGATGCGATTGTTTGCGATTCTATAAAAATATTTGTGTATTTTTATATGTTATATCATTATTATTTATATATCATAGGTTTGTGTACTAATTGAAATGACATAAAGAAAGCCTGATTCAAAGATCCAATCTGTGGTGAAGGACAGAGGGTAAAGTCCTAGAAAACAGTGTGAGGAAGCAAAAACAACATTGCTGGGTAAATTCCACCAAGGTGCCCTCCCCGTCCTCTCTGTTAGTCCTCTCCCTCCTTTGATTTTTTGGCTCAGTGAAAGAGAAAATGATGTAGGAGAAGACTGCATTGGCCACAGCTGGATAATTCTTCTCTTTGCCCTAATTAAAGATCCTTTCTGTAATTATGCTGGTTGCTTTGGAGTGGGAAGGGCCTGGGCAGGATCCAGTTTATTAACCAGGGACTCTGGCAATCTAAGAGGGATCATAAAAATCAGAATGATGAAACTTTTAATGTACATAATCGAGAAATTGCTCTGATCAGTTAGGAAGTTTTACATAAAACACACCAGGCTTACATTCTGTAAAGTTAAAAAACGCTTTGCCTCTTAAACATAATGAACGTTACGTGAGTAGGCATTAGTCAAACTAGCATAAGCTTACAATGACATCACAATTTAAGAGCTCTAAGTAAGTCTGACAGACGAATAAAACCAGCCCTGCTTCAAAAAGAAGCTCATTGAACCCTTCGACACTGGGGACCAACTCGAAGTCTTTTCTCTGAGAATAGATAGCCTTACTCAAAAGCACAATGCATTGACTCAGAAAAGTCTTCACGATTACAGGCCAAGGCCCTGGTAAATGAGTTCAAGCCCAGGCCCTTGAGACAATGCACGTAACAGCCTTGTGCTCCACTTCCAGACAGTCCTTGATGATTTTCCTGTTTTCTCTCTCTCTTTTTTTTTTTTTGGAGAGACCTTCTTCTGCTATCTGATATTCTAATGAGCGAAAGGCATAGCAAAGTGCTCCACCCCAACCACCCGTGGAACGAGCCAGGAGGATTACTCCAAGAGCGCAAAGTAGGTCAACAAGATGTGAAAACAAAGCATGCGAGGAGAATGAATGGCACGCCACAAAAGAGCGAGCAGGTCTGACACATCGCCGCAGTGCTTTGGCGGGGCTCCACTCCCCCTCAGCACACATCCACCACGACACATGTGGATCAGCGCCTGACCTGCTTCTCAGCTCCCCGTCTGCGTGAGCATCTCATAGACGGACAATTCTGACATGTTTTTGAAAGAATATAGGACATGCCAGAAAAAGAAACTCATTAAAAAATAATAACAAAAAAATGAGCCAACTGTGGTAGTAATCTTTGGAACACAAAGCCTATGTCGTGTTGTTGACTAGTGAGAAGACTGATTTTCACTTGCCTTTCAGGATTTGGGACATCAAATATTAACCACAGAGGTGTCAGCTTAATATGATAATTAAATTAATACAATTTAATAAGCCTATATAAACAAAACTCAATCCATATACTTACTGTTTTCCTTCTGAACTTCTCATAAATATGATGATTCATCATATGATTATGATTGTCAAAAATTGTTCAGGTCCTTCTCGTAAATTTTTTATTTATGAGTTGGGTTTTAAGTCATGATTATGATGTCCGGTGCATTCAAGTCATTTGGTCAAGAATTCTTCAACTTTACTTCTACAAAATAATGAATACAAATGTACATCAGTGTTTTTTCTTACTTTGTTTTTATTCGATTTATGAAGGTGCTGTAAATGGATTCATAATAAATCATAATTATTATATTAATAAATATAGTAGAATATTTTGCACATGCAACTTATATGGTTTCAATGTAGAAAAAATTCATTAATTTTAACAAATTTTACCATCACTATAGACTCTGTATCCATTGCAAAGGCTAGGACTTTTTCTCTCTGACTTGGAAACTCAGGAGTCAGGACTTTAAATAAATTTCCTAATTTCCCGCTTGTAATTACTTTGTGTTTGCGTTCATGTGTGATTAAAGCCCGTTCACACTAGTAGCGACACGATCCCATTCATTTCAATGGAGAGCTGGCGACTACCGGCGACACGAGCGTCAGCGAGCGAAGTTTTTTTTGTTTACAATAAAACTAGCTAAGATGAATGTACAAAATACAATAGTATTCTACTGGAATGCACATCCTACATCTGATACACATCCTTGTTCATCAGTTTATAGAAGTAAATGTACACCGCTTTTTTGTTCCAAACAAAGTGACCGAACACATCCAATGTCGCAACTTCCCTAAATATGAACTTCCCAGGATGACATCTAAAACCAATTGCCGTCTATTGTGGAAATATTTCTGCCACAATAATGGTGTAATGTTTTGAGAATACCGTTTACATTATTTGATTACATCTACTGATATGTTACATATTAACCATCTGACAGGCCTAATTTGGTAATAATTATCAGACATTTGATCCGAAAATATTCAATGCCGCAAAGCCTTTTAACAGTGCTATGAGAACTGACTACAGACTCTAGAGGAAGTGAATAGCTAGATCTGGGATGTTCGCCGGTGACATTTACCCAGCGTTAAATCACACAAAGGGCTAAGATGACCCTCCACCTGATGACTTAGCAGCCCTGGCTCTGAGCACCTCACCCTGCGGTCCTATTCAACTCCAATCCTCATTCGGTCGGCTTTCCTTTAGCATGCACCCTAAATGGAAGCAGCGCACAATGAGACATGAGATACTTGCCCCATTCAACGTGATCTGTGGATTATAATGTGAGATCCTTCACATGGAGGAGACAGTCGCCCAAGGCAAAATAAATGTGGGACCTCAGCACATTGATAAGAGGTATGCTCATGTAGAGATTAACATAAGCAATTTGTCACGGAAAAAGTCCAGCTTTTGATAGGGTTACCCCATTCAAATGTAGGATTATCACATGCCTTCCTCGGAACAAAGGAGAAATATTAACCATTTGTGCCAGCGAGATTCAAGGGAGATTTACTCAAATGACATTTTATTGCTAGGAGGAGTCAAAGCATCTTTTCAGGGTGGAATGGAATACATATTAACATATTCAACATCAACGTTTTTAAAAATGCATCTCGGATTTCATAGTTCAACTGTTTGGTGCATTAGATAAACTGTGAAGCAGGTTATGCGCAGCTCATACATCCCTAACCCTTTAGATTCCCCAAAGCTAGGTCAGTGATTTTCCATGCTTAAGCATTCGGATAAAAAGGGAACAAGGCCAATGAGAATTGGAAGTCCCTTTGGGAAAAATTGGAAGACTGTACGTGGGTAAGATGTGAACTGTGGTGATGCCACACATGGCTGCACAATGTGCACACAGTGAGGCCTTTCCTCTGTAAAACGCCAAGTCTTCCGCCCCCGCTCTCCGTTCTGCCACACAAGCACAGAAAGCCACAGTGTGTCACAACCCTGCACATAATACACTCATGGGGTTATTTCCTTTTTCTCTATCTCTTTCTCCTCCACTTCCCTCTCATTCGCTGTCTTGAGATCTTCGGCCACGTTGCTCTACAGTAGCCGGTATCTGCGACGTCTTGTAAACATCTGATTATTGCTCTCTGGTATGAATAATAAATGTTTTATTTGAGATATGATTTGATAAGTTCTCTTTTTCACATACAACAAACAACATAATGCTCCCTCTCCAATGAGATCTCAATGGGAGGACGTTTGTCTTTTATTTTCACTGCTTCTTCTTTGGATGCTGAAACCGTGCCAGATCTTAAGCAGCCATAATAGCAACCTTACTTTCTCTGAAATGTAGTGCCGTATATGTGGGCCGCATGCATAAACAGCAGTTATTGATCTGCATCGCTCAGGGAAATAATGAGGGTTACATTACGATACAAGGCCTAAATCCACAGGGTGTCTCACCTCATACAAGCATACATCCAAAAGCCACAACGCTTCCCCTGGCCAACACATCAGAAGACGGCAAAACCAACTAAAAGCCACTGTCTAAGTATTATGTCCCATTAACCAACTAGTAGGGATATTGACATTCTCTAAACAAAAAACAAATAATTGACACTTTAATGGACAGGAAACACTCCAGTATATATGGACGCCAACCTCAGGCTAAAACAAGCAATTAACCCCTCTGAGCAATCTGAATGCTTTGCCAAATTAGTTGTAAATGCAACATCGTAGCACTTAAAAGCGAACAAGGAGATAAAGCAAAGTGTTGTCACATTTTTTACTTCACTGAATATTTCTCAGGGTTGGTTTAGTTTTAGTCTTGGCTACAATAAAGCTATTGCAATTTCACATTATTATTGACCATAAAAACATGTTCATCAATAGACAGGCATGTTCTACCACTACATGGGGTAAGTTGTCACAATGGAAACTGCAATTTTCTCAAATGCTGAATTTTCCATGTCATATTTGGCACATACATTTATCTAAAGGAACTTCCATTGCATTCAAGATATATGTTTTATCAGATGTTGTTTTTCCTGAGAATCAAACCCATGTGTTGCTACTAGCATCATGCTATATTATCTGATCTAAAGGAAGGCCAGTTTTTATTTGAAAGCAACATATAAACCACAGCTAGAAAAGCAGCAAAATTTTGTGTATTTGGATTTAAATGTTTATAATTGCTGACATTGTGACCACTAGCCCTATTTTCCTCTATGCACCCTCAAAACTTTAGCCTTGGTTTGACCCAGTTCTAGCTAATTAAAAAAGGCTAAGCGTGACAAAACATCTGTGTCAGACACTAACAAGCTGCTGAATAACTTTTTGACTGCTTCACTGAATTGTTTTTACAGTTATGTGCCAAGACCTTTGAACATATTGCTTGAGGAAATGTACATTGTCATATGAAGATAAAGTGACAAAGCCTCATCATCAGCAGTTCAACACAATACTAGACTCGCGCGAAGCTTGGTTCTGGGCATCAATTAACACAAGTTATCACTTAGCAATTTTGTGCTACGGCAATGATATTAAATTGTTTGATTTTGCCAGCTACTACAGTCATACTTATATTTTATGCAGCTGCATATGTAGGCAGCGTTCATTGCGCTCTCACTTCACAATGCCTATTTTTTAGTGACTGTGTCAATATTGTGTTAAACAGTAATTTTCCTCTGAATGGTGGGCTCTTTGGCAAGAACAGCAACCTTTGTATTTGAGTCCAAAGGGGAGATGGCAGTTCGCGCTTCTCACCCCATATCCTTGTTTGCACCTGCCTGCCTAGGGAGCCTTTGCTCTTCCTGGTCATTGAAGGTTCAAGGGAAATCAGCGGAATCAAAGGTCATTGTCTCCTGGCAGACCTAATGTTTCCCTTTGTGACCGTCACATGCTGAGGCCAAAGTCTCTTTGTTTTTGCCTCTGCTCTTTGGTCGGGGATCAGTGTTTGAGCCACTGGTCCTTTCTAGAATCACCCAGAGGAAATGGATGTGTTATTTAAACCCATTATTATACTGTAAAGGAAGCATTTACTTGCATGACTTTGATTTTACTGTGATAAAAGGGGTTTCTGGTGTCTGAGTGCTCGTAGAATATTCTATAAATATACACAACTGAAGCACAACCAATTTTTTTTTGCATAACATGATATTCCTACAAATTTGGGGGTAGTGCATTGAGCATCTCATCATTTTTCTGTTTTAAACTAATAATAAAACCCACTTTGTACACTAATAATGTCAAAACTATATTATCGCCCAATGATTGAAGTTGGAGATACAGTATTCTACATACCTGTACAGTCAAATAAAGCAGTATATACTATTACAGCAAATCTCAGTTGTGTGATCATTTGTATTGTTGCAAAATGTCGGCTATATTATCACAAAGCTCTCTATACAAAGTTTTTTCATTGTGCATTCCAATTAAACTCAATCAAGCTGCAGTTGGGTTATTTTGAATAGGTTAATAAAAAATATAAATTATCGCCCAGCTCTAATCTGCAAAATGCAACTATAAGGTGTGACGATATTAACTATTATAAGCATTACCATCATGATTTTCTATAAAGATGCTTTAAAACAATGTGCATTGTGAAGAGCGCTGTACACATATGAACACTTTATTTGGATAGTGACTTAACATTTCACTTTAAATCTTTAACTTTAACCATATCTAGTCAGTGAACTCTGAAAATGTGTAAACGTCACACATGAGCAAAAGGTTTTTCTCACAGCTTGTCACACAGCAGTGAAACATGTGACTGTGTTGGGAGGGAGAGGGAATCTACTGTAGTAAGGAGGGGCAGCTGGGATGTTAACATCTCTTTGTATGCAAGAGAAAAACTGTGAAAAACTTGATGGCTGATACTATGTCCCATCAGGATATAGCCCATCTGTAACCCCAGCGGGGCATGTTTACTCCAGCCAGAACTGTTGACTGGTCATATGGGGTCCCAAGAGGTGTGAACTTGGTGTAAAAGCTGTGTCTTCTCAAGGCACAGAAAGGCTGAACTAGGCAGACTGTGACATAAAACACTGTTTTAATGTTTAATGTTTAGTTTAATGTTTGTCACATTCATTTTTACTTTTAGCCTATTTGTGATTGCAGGATTAAAGGATTGCAGGCATGAATTTACATCTGAGAGTTCAGTCTGAGAGTCATGTGTGATCCTTCTCTGTGCTGCTTTCATGTGATCATACAAGCCATGATCTGATTTAACGCACTGGGTTAGGAAGAGGACAAATAGTTAAGCTGTGGCTTTAAGGGTGGCGTCCATTAGCATGTGGAAGTCCGAATCATCTTAGCGATTCGATTCGGGTGATTCATTGTAGTGAGCCGATTAAAACGATTCAATAATTCATTTGAGTCATCACTCAAAAGGCTTTCCAGAAGTCATTTTACACTTCTTTGTTTTGCTATAAAATGTCGTTAAATACGGTTAAAACGGAGCAAAATGTCTTATTAACTAGCCTATATTTAGGCTATGTGTATTTAGTTTAATTTTCATTTTTTATTATCTCTGTGTTGTTGTCTCTGTGTACTGGAAGCTTGTGACACACACAAAAAACAAATTTATTCACAAACATAATTTGGCAATAAAGCTCTGACTTCTGAACATGTCATCCACCCCATCGATATTTACAAACGAATCGGTTCTGTCGAATCATTACAAGAATGATTCTCTGGCGAATCGGTTCTCACTAGCGTCCATGAGGGTAGGAGGAGTGAACATGGCATTGCAGAGTGCCGGGGATACCTTGAATAAACAATTCAGTCAAGCGACTGACTGCAGGACTCAAGAGCACTAGAAAACCGCACATGTGGGGAATAGACGCTGTCAGCCCCATTCACCTTTCCGGTTTATTTCATTTTTTTTTTTTTACATCTCAATTGTTCGTAAAGAGAAATATCATATACGCGTCTCCGACTGTTCCCTGAATGCTGCATAATTTTCAACGGGATTCTCTTTTTTCACCATCCGCGCAGGTAAGGCTGGGTGTGAAAATAAGATTTCTGGTATATCTATTTATTCGTATTATTTTATCCGTGCATTAGCAACAAAGCCAGAATCCGCTGTGTAATTGAATGGCTTGTGCGTATATAAAATAAGCAGGGGATATATGGGGTGGTGGGAGCTGACGTTTCCATTTTGAGTCTTCATTTATTTCATTGAATGTTTACATGCAGGCATGCGCGTATAATATGTGCGTTATTTATTTATTTATTTCTCTATCTAATTCTCTTTGATCGAACGATTACATGAAAGCGGCAAGGACTTGCTTTATAAGCATCCCCTAGCAGAATTTAAGCTACTCAAGTACATTTATAGAGGGTGCTGGCAAGCACGTGAAATGTGATATAAAAGAGTGTTGTTGTGCTAATAGTAGCCGAACCGAGTTAAAGCACTAGATACATTGTTACGGTGGTTGTGATAAGAGGATGGCTCTGGCACCTTGCTTACCTCATGTTTAGTCTAAGCGAGACTCTTCGAAGTGTTTATGTGAAATCTTTCAAGTGCTTCAAGATCTTTATCGAGAAACATAAAATTACCTCAATGCTTTCTCACGAAATCCTGTGTTCCCTTCTGAAAATATTGTGTTTAGTGGCTTATGAGATGTGTAAGATTCATAGTACATTTTTTTGAGCATGTGGATAAATAGTACTTAATGTTTTGGGATTTAAATATGAACTGAGCATTTTTTTTTTTTTTAAGCTAATTAGCAAAGTTGTACAAATTAACAGAACTTTTGTGAAATAGCTTTCAAATTATATACACTGATAAGATGCTCTAGTCATATAACCTATGTTGTTTAATTCTGTCTATTTATTTCCTGTAGAAAATGCTGTTTGATTTTATGTTGAGGTGGTTGCCCCAGTGGGCGCAGCCATGTTGATTTCACATGACCCACTGTCATCTCATGCAATTGAGTTACTTCTGCTATTAATAATATTTACTTTATTTTATACTTTTAAAAAGTAGGTGTTTTGACATAAAAATGCCAATGTTGGCCACTGTTCCACAGACAGAAATCACAATAATTCGTCAGCTGTATTATAGCGTGAACCACCAACAATGCACACAAATGCAATGTGATGAATCCTACAATATTTATTATAAGTATTTGTATAGTTGGTTTGAAACAGAGAAAAATAAAAGATAAACTAATTTAGTGTAGCAGCAGTAGTTAGTAAACATACTACTTACCTCCAGGCTAGTAGGTGTCAGTATGACGTTACTGAGTGTACCTTTACATATCATACATTTAGGCCTCTGGCTTTTGTTGTGTTTCTCAAATCAGTGTGAAACTGTTAACATCAACAGGACCTGACGTATATAATTTTCAGGGTGTTGACTCATAGGTACTTTTAGAATAAATATACCTCATGACATTTGACAGTATTGAATGAGCATGGTGCTCAAGTGTTAATAGCCCAGCTGTATATTATGATCAGTAGAGACACTGGCTCTTTTTTTAAGCAGTTTTTATGCTAGTGTAAAACATGACTAAATCAAAACCACAGACGTGGTTCTCTTTTTACATCAGACCTTACTCTTTGTTTGCTCTGGTCTTAAAAAGTCCCAAATGTTTGCATTTTGGGAGGAACAGCTTGCTTAAGATCATGATGACATGTAACCCAAAACCTGACTACCCACTCACATTATGTTAAAGCTTACTTTATTACGTTGTGTGGTTTTGTTTAAAATGTTGCTCTTAGCCTCTCTTAAAAGCCTGTGAGGAAAGCTTTTGTAAACAATGTCTAGATTAAAAGAGGTGGATATCTTGGATGGTGATAACAGCCAGTTAATACTAATATTTGTGGACTGAATTTCAACTCAGGTTTTCTGTATTTGTAAATGAATCATTTCTTGTAACATCACTTGTTATTCAAGGGCTAGATCACCCACAAGTGAAAATCTTTCAACATTTATTTACCTTCATGTCATTCCAAACCTGCAAGACTTTCCTTTTTCTGTGGAACACAAGCTTTAATTTCATACAATGAAAGTCAATGGCATTTCATGTTGTTCTTGACCCCATTTACTTTCATTGCATTGACAAAATCTGTTCTTTAAAATCATTTACAAGTCCTACAAGTTTGAAAAATGACTTGATTTGCTAGTGTTCCAGTTAATGTTTGCTTAGTTTTGTTTTTAATTATATGCATAGAAGTTCTTGTGGTCTTTTCTGTATATGGTCGGACTCCCAAATGATGCTCACATAGTCCTACGGAGATGTTTGCCAACTCTTGCTTTGCTTTTTTGTTGTTCTGAATAATATTATGATGTCAGTTCATCATATTACAAATTGAATTTCAAAGCTCAGGTAACTGGACTTTGACAGAGTATGCGGTTGGCATAGAGAGACACAGGGCAGAAAAGTAAATGCCATCTGACCGTGTGGAAAGAAAGCCAGGATGAGGAAATGGAGGGATGAGTGAAAAGGTGAAATGTTTGTGTGTGTGTGTCTCCGTATGGATGGCTGGAAGGGGTTCATTGTTCATGAGATAATGACAGGATCATCTACCAGACAGGAGGTCACCACGCCCCTCAATCATAACCTATAATTGATTGACCATAATGGAGATTGAAGTACATTATTCATAGTTTGCGAGGAAAAAAATTACAGCCAGCCCACTGTGAGATCGGGGTCAGATAAATCAGGAGGAGAGGTGCGCGCGCAAGCAACGGCTTGTTGAAGAGACAACCGGCTGAACGTGATCTTGTAAACATCAGAGATCAATGAGATCTCAGCAGTGCACCAGCTTTTAAGAAAAAGACATTTACAGCGCCTCTTAAATTGGCTCGTGTTGTGGTCCGTGAGGAGGGGGGGTGGTTAAAAAAAAGACAAATGCAAGCAAAGAGTCTTGTATTAAACTAATGGCGTAAGCAAAAGTGGAGGGCAAAAGGAAAGAAGCATCTTAAATCATGTCTCCGTGTGCCAGCTCATCTATCAGCAGTACACCACACAAATGATTTTTCCATCTGTAGAATAGAAATGTCAGCCCGAGGCGAGCGATGTGTATCAGTGATGTTTTTATAGAGTAGGCCAATATTAGGTATGCGATTTATGGCATGTGTGCAACTATCCTTAACTTTGCATGCATTAAGACTCAAGCAGCCAAACTTAACAGGTTGGGTTTGAATGCATTCCCTTAAGATTTATGGATTATTTAAGCTTTTTATGCACTAAGTCCGTAATCTACCTTTTTACGGATTCCTATTTAGTTTTATAGACGTGCCCACAGAAGGTTCCACATATTTCTGTAGAGTTGGAATGACAGTCATTCATAAAGTTCTACACATGCTTAGCATATTCATTTTTTAAAAATATTTTCTAGGTCACATTTTTCAGACAGTTGTTTATGGATAGTTGATGTATTACATGTCCATTGAGGTTTCAGCATCAAGATTTGTGGTTAAAGTATGTACAAGCGCTGTAACTAGTGAGCATTTCTAGTGCACCACAGAACATTGGCAGAACATCTCTACACAATGTAGAGGTTATGTATTTATGTGTGAGCCAACCACTTAAAAAAAAAAAAACTATTTTGTCCCTCACCAGTTGTAAAATAATTGGCAAAAATGCTGTGTTTAAAGTCTGCATGAAAACTAAATGCATATGCTCACATACATTTTTGAGTAACGCTCACATCTTAACAGCTAGTGAACAACTAATGCATAGAACCAAGTCTCTGCCCTACTTTTTCTTTTTTTTTTTGATAATCATTTCTAGCGTGTACATTACAATACAAATCCATTTCTGGTTCCTTGCAACTTTTACAGTTTCAGAGATATTGCAGTACGTCAATGTGAAAATATTTTAGAGAAGCTACCCATATGCTTTCGTATACCAATAACCGCTCCATTAAACAAATTTTTACCATGTTAAAATCCACCACACAGAAAATTGTGCACATTTTACTCCTAAATCAATGCAGAAAATTTAAATCTTAGCCTGCTTATAACGAAATGTCACAGCAACTTTTAGAACTTTCACTCTTTTAGTTGGTTTGGATGTTGGCTGATTCTGCAAATATTTTCCAGAAATATTCACCAAAACCACTACATTTTGGTTCAGCAGTCAGTTTTGGATTAGAACGGCGGCGGGTTGAGCCGATCATTTCCAACATGTATTGCCCTGGCTCCTGCGTCTAGGTCTCTAGACAGCTTTAATGGCCGTGGGGATAAAGGTTTTCACAGGTCACCGTGTGGCAGGATCAGCATAATTGAAGGCTTGAGAGGACGCAGTAGGGGCGATAGTTAAATTGGACTTAAGACTGTTATTCAATGATGTCTTAATTTAACCACCCTGGGTTATATGAAGCAAAGCCCACTGAGAAAAGTGGCTCACTCGAATGCCAATCATTCCTCACCGATCCTGAGACTTTTGAAGGTTACAGGGCTGTCTGTGGCTGGGCTGACGGATTGATGTATGTCCCCTGTCGAGCAGAGAATTCAGAGTCCAAGGCCACCGCAGTGCTGTCCTATTAGGGGGGATTGTCCTTCACAACTTCTTAGCTGCCTGTCCTTTCTGGAGCCTACAGAGCTCAAGCAAGGGCATTGTGTCTGCTACAATAAGCCGAGCTGTGGAGTGCTTCACCCTCACATAATTATATGGCTTTAATGCAAGCATCTTTCACTGTTCATCCACTCACACCAGCAAGCGCAAAAAGAGCAGCGTTGTCAGAGAGTCGCTGGATGTATCCCTACTTCATTATGACTTGCTCTTCAGAGGGCTTTTTTAGAAATTAAATTGCTTTGGCAATTAACTAAAAGGGGATTTTTAGAATTTATGAATGACTGAGAAGATTGATATATGGCGAGAGAGGACAGCAGCATGTGAGATGGACGTGAGGTTGAGGTAATGGATTTATCGCCATGTTGTGAACCGCACGAAAAGGTGCGTGGAATCACCATACCTACTTTTTGGGACCATGACGGTCTCGTGATCGTACTCTTTGTGTTTGCGACTAATTTCTGGCAGGTACTGTGAAAGTAAAGTCTTTCCAAGGAGCTCTGTGGCGACATTACGACACAGGTGATTTCACCGGCTGCGTTTTTGTGTACCCAGTTCGATAAGATATGAGGTCATGCTTGCTAGATGTCGTTAGGAAAATCTAATCCAACGGTTGCCTGCCGAGACAAAGACGGCTCTGTGGTGAGCAGATCAAGAAAATAATGCACAGCTTGAACTTAGACCTTCAAGGTGTTTCTTAAGAGTTAATTAAACAGAATTCATTGCCTGGTAATCTATAACATATGGTGAGAAAAGATTGTGTCACCACTTTGAATACAAACGCTGGGTATTACCGTCTGCTCGTACAGCGCATTGGCCTTTTCAGAGTGTAGATTAGGGTAGGATGGTTTGATGATATATTATGTGCCACGGTGGAAATGTGTCAGCTGGAAGATATTCTGCTGAACTGTTTATACCGTGATTATATCCAGTCTGATTTTAAACCAAAATATGTGCGTATGTACTTTATTTATCGTTTTTAAGAGTTCAAATGTGGCACAAGTCATACTTACTATGTAATATAAAATTATTTTCATTCAGGTGTTAGATTTTGTAATAATTCCATATTACTTATTTATTATCCAAACTATCTGTATATATAATATGTGTATAATATGTGTGTGTGTGTATGTATATATACATGTATACATACACACTCACACACATACACACACACTCACACACATATGTATATATATATATATATATATATGTAACTGAGTTTAGACTTTCACCACAGAGGGAAACAAATTTTCTTTCTGCTTTATTTTCTAATATTTTCTCCATTCTTGACCATCACTCTGTTTTCTCAAATGGGTCTTTCTACAGCTGGTAAATGAACTTCTTATTGCCGGAGGCACAGAGAATGAGAGGGAACACCATGTTCAGCCAAAATATGTTCTTTAAAGACATTTAATATTTTCTTGTATGCTTTGCTCATTTCAGAGTTAAATACCATGGCTGTTATTTACAAAGTCGGCTGAAACTGAAAAATAGACTGTGCTGTTATCAAGAAAGATATTGCAGACAAGTTCTGTGGCAGTATGGGCATCGCAGAGAAGTGTTCAAGGTTTTTGAAAATGTTTGAACAGTCAGACAGTTCATGGTCAAGGGCTGTTTAGCGTGAGTGTCTGGAAAGTCCTCTGGCCATGATTTGGCAGAGAGCGAGCGGTGATGGGCAGCGGATCCACCGCGCTAAAGCATAAACTGGGCTAATCTGTTACTGAGCAACAGCAGGCACCCCTTCACAACACGTTGTGGGTGTGTAGTTCATGCCGTTACCCGGGGGATGCGGTTTTGTTGAGTTCAGCTCATGGCACTTCTTTTTTTTCCATAGTCTGGTTGCCCTCCGTGTTTGGACTGTGGAAGGAATCTGTGGTGATGGAGAGACAGAAACACGAGGGACAGCTGGGTAAACATTACAGTCCTGTGTTTTCAACATGCCACTTTGATATGTTAATTCTTAGTGCTTTTGCATGGCTAGAGAGGTGTAGTCTTTTTTGTTGTGGTCATTTGTGCTTCGTTTAAAGGTTTTACTGGCGCTTTGAACAAAAAGTGTCAGCTCATTCATCACAAAGGGGCAGCTGTTTTTCCATTTGATAGTCATCAGTAAATCAGAACATTACCCTTCCCCCAAGTAGTGCATACTAAAGGCGGCAGCTCATGCGAGACCTTGGAAGTGGCGGACATGTCTTGGTCACACTGTTGAGGATGATGCTATTGTCACCCTCGCGCACGGCCTTAGACCTGACCCAGAGGGCCAGATTGTTTCCCACCAGGTTGAGATAATTAGCATCCAGGCTGCTTTGGAACAGCACTTTACTATTTGTTGGTGTATTTTTAGTGGGCATCTCCAATAATGGGGGCCGAAACCTGATCCAGCTTGCTCTGTTGAGTGGATTAAGGCCGTTTGGCGGTAGTGTGTCATCCGTAGTTCAAGGTTGACATCCACTTTAGCAGTCACACCAAGGTCAAGCACAGTTTAATAAGCTGTTTCGTCAGGTCGGGACACATGATCTTCCCTCGACCAGTGATTTGGGTTAATTATGAACAATGATCTCGCCAGAGCTGAGGTGAAAACAAGGCTCCAGGAAGAAAGCTGTGTGTGTCAGATCACCTGAACACATGATTTGTTATTTGTGGAAGGTTAGAGCCTCAAGTAAAGGGTTAGGCCAAGCTATTTAGGATGAACTGAGGTGAAAGTGATCATTATTATCATTTGGGGTGGGTGGCTGACAGTAAAGGCGCTGTGATTTTGAACTTTCCATTTATGGATTAATATTGAAAAATTAAAATTTATCACTATTTGCACTAAAATATCAAGTAGCACAACATTTCAATATTGAGAATAGTGCTATCAAACGATTAATTGCATCCAAAGTAAACGTTTTTGTTTACATATACATGTGTTGACTGTGTATATTTATTATGTATATATAAATACACACACATCCATGTATATATTTAATAAAAATAATCTGTTTATATTTAAAACACATGTATATGTAATATAACTTAAATGAGTATAAATATACAAGTAAATATTTTTGAAATATATACTGTATTTATGTGTATTTATATATACCTAATAAATATACACAGTACACAGTCATTATGTAAACAAATACTTTAATTTTGGATGTGATTAATCACGATTAATTATTTGACAGCACTAATTGATAATAGTAAGAAATGTTTAATCAGCAAATCAACATATTAGAATGATTTATGAAGAATCACGATACACTGAAGACTGGAGTAATGATGCTGACAATTCAGCTTTGCCAATAAATGTAAAAAAATATATATAACAATTGAAAGTACATATTTTAAATTGTAGCAATAATTCACAATATTACTGCTTTGCTGTATTTTTTTATCAAATAAATGCAGCCTTGTTGAACATAAGAGACTTCTTTCAAAAACGTTTGAAAAAATAGTGTATATTTATTGAGAATTTATAATATCTGCAATATGTTAAGAAAATATTATAATTTTGTTATTGTTATTATATAGGCCTAAAAATAACATTATACATATGCTTTTCTATTTATTTATTTTTTTATAGATTATTATATTATAAAACCATATAGTAATGTCTTTTAAAAACCCTCCTCATTAGTGACCTCCTCTTTATTTTCTGTGTGAAATAAAAATAATATTTTAGTCATGTGTATGATTGGGTTTCCACACATTCAGAGTTGAGTGATCAAACTTATGACACGTCCTCTGTACATGATGAGAGTCTGGCTATTTTAATTCCCCTGCTCCAAGACAGATTAGCATGACCTTAAGTGTTTTATGATGTATCCCACCACCAAAGTTTTGTTCTAAAATGTCATTACAGAAAGAGGATTTTCTAAAACCACCTATTGAAAACTTCATACACTTAAAAAAAGAAGAAGATAGATTTGGTCCTTTCTTCACCATGCTAGATGGGCAGACTGATGTGATTGTTCTTAGCACAATCCTCATGGTAACTTTTTTTGCTGTGCTGTGTTCATTTGTGGCATCAGCAGAAAGGAACTAGAACACAGAATCAGAACTGCTACGCTAGGGTAGAATTATTTGGGCCAAAGTGCATCAAGTGAAGGCCACCTGTTGGATTGTCAAATTTTGCTGATAGCAGAACCTTATTGTTTTAATCTGCACATAGAGTTATTTTGTAGGCGTAAACATCTGCATTTTAACACACTATTGACTAAGTTCTGGTTTCACTAGCACAGTACGTTACATAAGATAGGATAAGTTGTATTAGGAGTCCACTTACACGCAAATCGATCTGTTTTCAGAGCAAATCTAAGGGGATTTGAGATAATCTAAAATGACAGTTACGACCTTAATACCCTTTTGATACACGTCGACGTGACCCAAACCAGACCTCAACTCCAGTCAACTGCAAGTGACACAATTTCACACATGCTTCAGTTAACCTCCATTTTATGCACAGCAGGCTGACAATTTTCAGCTTTTATGTGCCATTTTGTTGCTTATGCAATTGTGGTTCGCCTGACATTCGCAGCTAGACGCCTCTGATTTAGCTGGCCTGTTTTTTTTTTGAAGCGATATGCACTTTTTGTAGTTTGACCTCGCTGATTAGGAGGAGATTAGAGCTGACCTGAAAACATTTGAATGGCGTAAATAAGGGCAATGATATAATTGGTGCTCGGGTCTGCTCATCCACCATCCGCCCGGTCGGTTCGTGTGGGTGGCGAGGCTAGCAAGGAGAGCTGAAGGTGATAAAACATCCAAGTTGCCTGTAAATGAGATGAAGACTGGAGCAGCACCGGGTTCGGCCATTAAAGATGTTTTATAGCAGCCCTGCGTACTCTTCCCCCCCCCTGAGGTGCACACACGTAAACCTATCTATCAAAGGGAATTGACCTGGCTTTGAGTGATCACTTCACAAGACCTGCTGTTGTCATGAAAACATTGGCATGTCCTCCATGTACACGCCCACACCCCTAGTTCATGCTAAAAAAAGGGTGTACCTCTTTAAAACATGATTGCTATTGCTCAAATTTCGAAACATTGGGTTGAAAGTTACCTCATCGAAAAAACGATACTATTATAGCGTATAAAACCCAAAATGCGTTCATTTCGCAAACGTTTTGTCATGGGCTAGCATCCAACAGGCTATTAGCACGCAGAGCTGCCATATTTCACATTTGAGTGACATTTATTTCTTTTTAACGCAATCTTCCACAGTGTTCCCAACCGGTTCGCCTCTATTCGGCGGATGCCCTTGTATGCCCTCGGTAACAGCGGATAGTGAAGCTGCCCTCTGAGCTCGTGGAACAAAGCAGAAAATATAGTTGCTGCCTGCAAAGTGCTGCAGTGGGTGGCTTTAACATTCCCATCCACTTTCAGCTCCCGCTAACCTTGCTGAGCTCTGACATCATCCTGGAACAATGTCAGATCCATGTAGATGAATATAATTAAACAAGCGCTTATCATCCAGCCGGGGAAAGTTTAGTGGCAGGTCAACCATGTTTGCCTCTCTCTCGGCTGAAGGTCGGACGAGGGTTAGACAGGCAGTTTGCAGGCTGGAAGGTATGTAAAAGACACAAAACATAGACTAGGCCAACACGAGAACATTTTCCAGAGCACAAAAAGTCTATTTTTACACTAGCTCGTTATTTACATTGAGCTCTGTTGGTCCAGACTATAATGGAAAATTGAGCACCAGTGTAAAATTTACCACATTGTCTACAGTTTTCTCCAAAATTCCACACTTGTAAGTATAAAACCAAAATAAATTAATTTGTGATTTCTAATATTATTGTATAAATATCAACAATATAAAAGTTGTTGTGAATTTTAGTGAAAACTATGGGATGTGTAACAAATTATATGGTACTGTAAGTCAAGTGAATTAGATTGTAGGTAGGTAATCATATTAATACCTGATAATCAATCAGGTTAATCAATATATGCTAAAAAACCACAGTCAAGATAATTCAGTATCATTGTTTTGGCAGTGAAAGCATTGAATAGATATGTTAGAAGTCAATATATTTTTATATATAGTTCTATTTCCATGTCAGTAAACAAACCAATCACTGGCTGGCAGTTCACAAAAATGTTTTTGCCCGTGGTAGACTTTGGGTGTTTATACACTAGATATGTTTGTTGTAGTCTGTCTGCTGTGCTTTAAAATAGACGATCTATGTAAAGTACCTTCTTTGGTTGTTTGTCAGCATATCAGCCATTTGGGTGACATTTAAGAGGATGTTTTGAAGTTCAACGTAGTTAAACTTTTTTAAAAACATCTTGCGTTACATTCTACGGCATTCCATCCAACTATTTTTGAATGCAAGAACATGTGACCTAAGACGTTTGCAGGTTTTTATCACATATTAAAAAAAAAGAAGTTTCAAATCCTCAGCTATTTTGTTTACACTATATTTGAATGTGAATTAAAATAGACATTAACATATGGGTGACTATTGTTGTTGATGAGTTGAAATTGAGAATTGTAACAGCAAGCACCATTTGCTACCTAACAAGTGAGTAAACGTGTGGCTACAAATTGAGGCAACCTGTCACAGCCAAAGCCACGGTGTTAGGTCTCGGCTTTGAATTCTAGTGAGTTCCAGCGAAGCCATTTGCTTAAGATAGCATGAGGCACAATATGTTACTTAATAAGGCAAGGGATTTTTAGAGTCCTCCGCCATTAGCCGCTGAAATAATCTCCTCCCTGAATGGGAAAAGGCAGCAGTGAAGGGAGTAAAAACGAGTGTGCTGCATAGCCTTTGGATAGGAGCAGTATTTAATTAAGATCAGCCTGTCTCACATACATGCTGGCTGATAAGGGCTCCAAAGCACATCTGGCAATATGAGAGCTTGATCTCTCTTCACTGGGGTTAATGAAGGTGGTCTCTGCTGAGTTGATAAAACTCAGCTGAACTTTTCTTTTGTCCGGTCAAAAAAGTGGAAGTCTATATGTGACCTATTTTCTCCGGCACAAAGCAAAGAGTCCCAGTGAAATAAGTTTAAAGGGCTTGGAATGAAATTCGGAATTTTGTGGAATAGAATTACATTGATCTGAAAGGTTATTACAAATATAAAAAAAATGACATTGATTCAGTACAGTCTATAGGAAATATTGCTACAGTGTAAACCACACTGACTGGGCAATGTATTTAATGTTCTCTCTTTTTTTTGCAATGATTTTAATACCCCTTTTATGACTGAGTATGAGAATGTTATTTAATTTATTTAATTTATTTATTTATTTAATTTAATTTAATATTTTTATTTTATTTTATTATTTTTATTTATTTTTATTTTTATTTTATTTTTTATTTTATTTTGCTGCCTCTTCTCTTCTGTTTTCACTCTTAGTCTGCCTTCCCCTTTAATACTAACTAATCAGCCTTTCCATTTTGTCCGTGAACATAACCTCTGATCTCAGGGTCACCTGGTCTCGGTTCCTTATCAGGACCCCTGGCAGTTGTTCAGCCTGTTGCCACATGAGAAATGGATACCACTATGCTCAAATATCCCTACAGCGTATTCCTGTTAAGAATAAGGATTCTCGCCTACATGTTCATCCAATTTCAACATTAACGAGCTCTGCTTTTTTACCTCTTGTCACGGTATGAATCTTGAGTGTTGTGAAAGTCAAATGTGTCCTAGCATTCCAGTGACTTGTGTAAACTTAGCTCCGCAGGCCAACCTGCATGCATAGTATTTTCAGATAAGATATCTGGCAACATGTTTTCAGCCATACCAGGCTGGGATGATGAACAACGCTAAATTCTGTCCCCTCCTGATCACCCTCCTGAGGTTAAACTAAAAACCGCTCTATGCAAGCTGAAGCACACCCAAGTGCAGGACAAGAACAGCTGGGTACCAGTGCGGCCACGATTGGCAGGGTGTAGTGTTTCATCTGCCGAGGGGGTCAATTCTACTTCCTCGGAAGGGGGCCCGGGCCTCTGAGAATCTGTCATCGTTCACGTTGTAAAAGCTCTGCATGTATCTGTTTTTGACCTCCCAGAAAAAGCCATTCTATCTAGGGTGAGCATCCAAGAAGTGTTAATGCAAAAGTGTTCAGAGTAGTTCATTCAATTCTTTGAGGTGGCAGGGTGGAATTATGAATATGTTGTACATTTTAATTAGCTAAAAAAAAAATTAAGAATTCAGGATGTAACACTTTCTTTAAATATTACTATAAATATTATTTATAATATATAATTTTTTTATTAACTTCAAATGAATTATTGTTTTGATGTGTTTTATTTTTTCTACCAAATATCAAAAATAAAGTTTTTTGTCTTTTTGGCAAGAATGGCCAAAAATGCCTCCTTTTTGTAATTATGTGGCATGCATTTCACTGTAGCAATCAAATTAGGTGTAATTACATAAAAGGTTTTACTTTTACTTAAATATATATACAATAATTAACAATTACATTCATGGCTTACATAAATTCTGATTGCAATATAATTTAAAATTATATAATTTAAAAGTTTATTATTAACAATACATTTTACATTTGTAATTTTTTATAAAGCCAATAAATTATTATTATTATTATTATTATTAATTGACCAACATTTTTGTGTGTGTATGTATATGTATATATACACACACACATACATATATATATTTGACTTTTTTACAGTTTTTGTCTAAAACGTAGCAGAAAGGAAAGGAAAGGACGTGACGTGGCCAGGTATGGTTTTTTTATACTAGGAATTTGTGATCTGCGTTTAACCCATCCAAGTGCGCACACACACAGCAGTGAGAAGTGAACAAACACACACACCCGGAGCAGTGAGCAGCCATTGCTGCAGCGCCCGGGGAGCAGTTGGGGGGACGGTGCCTTGCTCAAGGGTCTCACCTCAGTCGTAGTATTGAAGGTGGAGAGAGTGCTGGGTATTCACTCCCCCCACCCACAATCCCTGCCGGACCTGGGACTCGGACCCGCGACCTTTGGGTTACAAGTCCAACTCCCTATCCATTAGGCCACGACTGCCCCAAAAGGGCAGAAAGGGATGCACCTCAACATTTCCGCACCTCCTTTATGTAATTGGGTGGCATGGCATGCATGTCCCTGTTATGGATGGCATTCGAAGCAGAGTAACACTACATCAGTGTGCGTAAGCTATCTGACCTCCTTTTAAGCTCCCTTATACTTCGATTCCCTCCCATGTGTCATCTCTTAGACGCTGCACTGCCTTCATATTGCAAATCGTATCTTTGGCTAGACAAGCAGATAACTGCGATTCCTCTGTGGTGTGAGGTTAGAGGTACACGGGCTTTATGAAATTTTTCATCACAGGGACTGATAGCGCAGGCGGCCGTTAGAGAAAGCCAGGATATTTGAGATATATATCAGGGTACCGTGAAGGTTTTTTTTTTTGTCTTGCAGATGCAGTTCAAGGACGCCTGCAGGCAGCACGACCCTCGCTGTGCTTCTGACGCGACTCAAGGTCACGCACACTCACCCTCTGACATTCACTCACTACAGACAGAGAGGAAGAGTGTGTGTTACTGAGAGAGCGCGTGGGGGAAGGGAGGGAGCGAGGATGGGGTTGCAGTAAAAGTCATCTTCCCCTGTGTGCTCTGAGTAAACAGTTCACTTTGCTCTGTGTGAGCACAGCCAGGGCCTCATTTGCTCAGCCGTTTTTATTCATCTCTCCCATTTGCCGACAACTTGAGACATGCTGTTCTCTGGCTGCCTCTCGGTAGGACCGTTTGTCACGTCAGGGGGTTTTATTTGACTTAAGTATGAGTTATCTCAAACTCGGCTCCGAAATTAATGCACCTTTAAATTCTGTGCCGTTTCAAGCCTTTATAGTTCTTTTATGTGATCAGTGCTGAGCACTCAGGATATTGAGATGGCATACGCTTACATTCACAGATGTTATATTGATATGATATGATATCAATATAACATCATATATATATATTCACGGCAGTACCATGCTTGCATGGAACCATGTGTTGCTGTCTATGCAGGGTATAGATAGTTTCTTAGTTTGTATTTTTATATATTTCTACTATTTAGCTTTATTTTACTTTATTTTTAACGTTTTTTTTTTATCTAATATGTATGATTAATTTTATTTCTGCATTATTCCAAATCCAATAACAATTTTTAAGAGTTTTAGTTTTAGTTAATAATAACAATGCTTTAAAGGGGTCATATGATGCGATTTTTAATTTTCCTTTCTCTTTGGAGTGTTACAAGCTGTTAGTGCATAGATAAGATCCCCAAAGTTGCAAAGAGTAAAGTTTCAAAACAAAGTGATATTCTTTATAAAAGTTATGACTTATATATGTGTATATTTGTGTATGTGTATATATACATACACATCCCCCTTAAAATGCCTTGTGGGTGGTTTTTGTTTTTGTTTTTGTTTTCAAACACCATCCAAATGTTTACGCAAAGAAAGAAGTGCTGCTGCAGGCGCCATGTTCAGGACACACTGTGTGTCATTGTAAAAGGGAAACTACTTTGTGCTTCTGAAAAAGGACACAAATCAGTGTGGCTGTGCACAGAGACTATAAAGTGTAGCAATTCTACCTCTGCAAGGACAGTATGGCGCTTCTGACTCTCAACCTTTAAGTAAGTTCCTTTTTTTTTTTTTTTTTTTTTTTTTTTTTATTAAAGAACCTGCTACTTACTATTCAAACACGGGTTTTGAGCAGTGAAGGGTAGTGCTTGTTGTTTGTCGTTTCTCCGATCACGAATGTGTTATGTTTACGAGGTGGGATGCAATGTGACGCATAAAAATAACGTTCTTTTCATCAACATTATATGACCCATTTAACAATGAATTGGAGACTTTTACAAAGAATTGTAGCCTTTCACGTTGAACATTGTTTAATGTGAACACATTTGCATGAACAGCTGTTTTCAACGTTGATAATAAGAAATGTTTCTTGAGCAGCAAATCGGCATATTAGATTGATTTCCGAAGGATCATGTAACACTAAAGACTGCTGTAGCCTTTCACATTAAACAATGTCTTTAAAAACAAGTGGAAGCTTCTGGCACCCAGTAGAGCTGGCAGTGGATTAAACGAATACGCAAATGGTAATCATATCATGGCTAGCACCAACGTAAATGCCTTTCAGAAAATGTGTTAGGATAACTTAGCCATCTTTGTCACCTAATTAATATTCATGATGCAAGCCAAGTGTTTATATTACATTCCCACCACTTTTCAGATCATTCCCACACCCCTGATTATTAGCATGCTAAAGCAAAGTGCACATTAGCACTTTAAAACTCCTCTTTGAAGGTTTGTATAAAATAAAATAAAGGGTAAATGATAATCGATTAGTTGGTTGTTGGATGACTAGTTAGTCACTAACCCAAATTGGTGGCAGACATGAGCAAGGCCATGCTCACATTTTGAAAGTGTTTCTGCTACTGTTTGACACTCATTAATAAATAACAAAACAGAAAATAGGACAAGAGGATCGAGGGAGAGCGAACAACTGTGTAAACGTTGCTTTTAAAGAGACAGCCTGTCAAAGGTTTGCTGACTCGTTTAGCTTTCCGTCTTGCATTGTTATCACCCCCCCATTAAGTTTTTAATCCAACTTCATTTCTGCTAATTAGCAACTGCAGGACTGACAGGCTTCGCCATGTCCATCCGTCTGTGTCAGGACAGCGATTGCCTCTCCTGAGTTGTGTTCATTACTTTTGTCTTTTTCAAGTCCTTCAAAAGTGCTTATTATTATTTAAGTCAAACCGATGGAAAGTGTACTGTCAGCTCTTTTGGGAGTGGGCCGTAGTACAGAGCGCAGGCCAGGAACACAGGAGGGACAGTTGGAAGTACATAAAAAGCCCATGTGCGGTGGAGGCCTACCGCTAGCTGCTCCGTGGGTAGCCGCTGTGCTTTTTAGATGCTGGGTTACCATGACGATCAGAAAAAGTATAACTGCTTCCTGAGGCTTTATGATGGTACTGTGGTACTTTAATATACATTACACTGAACATGATGATCATAATTATATACCATTGTACTTAAAAGCATTTTTAAGAATACCAGGGTATAGTGTTGGGTAACTACTAAGTTGCACTTAAATTAGTTATTTATTACAAGCTAATAGGTTAAAGTAGCTAAACCGAATTGCATGTAAGTGGGCATCTTTTCATTGAAATATTGGATGATTTTATGAAGTTTTTGTTTACATAGTATATGTGCGTGTAATGTACGTGTATATTTACATGTATACATTTTGATTGATGTGAAATTGTTTAAGTACAAGTTAAAATGTAAAAAGAAAAACAAATCAAATAAATGCTGTTCTTTTGAACTTTCTGTTCATTAACGTCCAAAAAATATTTTGCACACAAATATTAATCAGCACAACTGTTTTCAACATTGATAATAATAAAAAAAAAAATGGCATATTGGATCATGTGACATTTGAAGACTGAGTAATGACTGCTGAATATTCATCTTTGCCTTCACAGGAATAAATTACTTTTTAAAAAGTTTACATAATACATACATAATATACAGTAGTCAATATCTGAAGTAGTTCAAAAAAGTTTATCAAAGGTATCTTAAGACGAGGAACGGGTATTAATTTGGTTTTAGGACGGCTCTAATGAAAGGTTTTGATCCACTTCATATATATATATATATATATATATATATATATATATATGTGTGTATGTGTGTGTGTTTCGCTTGCACTGAAATTGTAATATTATGGCGATTTACACAATTGTATTACTGTAGATATTATTGCATGAGAAATGTCTTGAAGAAAGCTAGCAGGATTTTTTTTTTATTTAGCAGATGGTTGGTAGTATATTATTAATGGCACCTACATGACACTGAAAGGGAAGAAACCTGCTTATGTAACTTGTCAACACATCTACAGTACATCCAGTTTTACTGCTGTGTCAACTCACAGAATTCCATATAACAAGACCTTTTTTGACAAGCCCCTGGATCTCTGGAAATGTGACTTAAATCTCATGAAACATGTAAATGCCTGTAGGGATCAGCTTCCCATCTAGTAGTATATAACATGGTTTGCTGACATGCTTTTAAATGAAACACATACGGTTTTAAAATAACTGCTTAGATCAGAAATACTACAGCAGCGGTACTGCATTGTTTTACTGTACTGATTACATACTGAATGGAATGGTTTTGAAGCTTTATGATAAAGTTGCAGTTTTGGTCTTATAAGGAGTTGCCTTGTGCACCTTAAGTCTTAAGTTAACAGTTGTCTGTGTCCGGTCACATCCTTGAAAACTCTCTGCCCCTTCTCTAGACTCATGCGTTTGGCTCTGATGACTGCAGAGACTTTACTGTGTTAATAACTTCTCTCTCATCTAGGGAAAAGGCAGGGGACCGAGGCACTGTCTTCCTTTTAATGTGCTGGCTTTTCTTCAATCATTTAATTAAGAAAAGGAGCGATTATTCAGCCTCGAGTCAGCTCCTTCTCCCTTCCAGCGCCTCATTCATCTCTGATTAAACTTGTAGCATTCGGTAACTGTACTTGCCTGCTCTTTCTGGGGCATGTGAAACAGGAGGAGATTGTGACAGTAAAGAAAAGAGGAACCTGAGGTCTGTGAGCGAGTTGCAGGATAAGAAAATGGTCCCCTTTGGTCTCTTAAACTTGATAAAGGCCGTGCTTGCAGCTGTTATCTCATTTTGCGTTTAAGTTTGGGTTATCTCTTTTTCGGCAGCATAACCTGTCTGAGGGTTTGGCTGCGTAGTTTTACCCCCCTAATTAAGGGCAGCCACTCATGGGAATTCACAGTAAAAGGATGGGGTCTTTACAGTAATTACAGTAATCAAAATAGTTGTGAATTTTATGTACAAGGTTGCATTTATTTTCACCCAGTGCAAAGTAGACATTCAAAAAATAGAAGATGTGATTAGAAGGTGGTAGATGATACAAAACATTGACAAACATAAAATACTGTAATTATATGCACTACCATAGGTTTCGGGTCAGTAAAATCTTTAAGAAATAAAAAAAATTATTCAGGAAGAATGCACTAAAATTATAAGTAAAATTTATCAGTTTATACAAATAGTAATGATGCTGAAAATTCTGCTTTGCCATCACAGGATCGTAAAATATATTAAAATATATAATATATTGTAAAACATATACAATAGCACAGTTTTTTGCCTTGATGAGCATAAGGAACTTCTTTCAAAAACATTATGAAATAATACTTGTAACAAACTAATATAAAAAATCTGTCAAATTTATGGCAAAGAACTGGCAGCTGCAGGTTGTTAGAATTTACTGTAAAAAAATATGTTAGCAAACTTTTATGTTTATTATTATTATTATTATTATTATTTACTTATTTTTGCCACACTGATAAGTTATTTAACAACAAAAAAAGACATTTTAAATGTAATGCATGGAAATGCTGGGAATGTACAGTTATTCACTGTAAATTATACATTCTTTTTCACTTCTGTGAAATTAAATGCATTGTCCAATACAGTTTTTCACCGTATACAATAGGGGAACTTATCATAACCCAATTAATGGGTTTTTACTGTAGCATTTTTACAGTCTTTTACCGTTAAATTAATTTATATGTTTTTCAGTTGTCTGGAATTATATTTATTCTAGACACTATTCATTTTTGTTGTATGAAAAAACATGGCTTGAGTTTGAATGGACATAACGCTTTGATTGACAGCTTTGTCTTCATTGTCTAGATGTATAGCAGTACCTGTACCTCTTTTTACACTACTGCAAAATGCATCGCTGTTTCATTAACAGGGAGGGACGTAAACACACAAAGGCAATAGATATATAGGGATGCGATTCCACCTCAGCACTATTAACAGTTGAGGTGCTATAATTCGAGTCAAGTTCCTCGTCTGAATGTGACGGCGGTTGTAAACAGACCCCACTGGAGGAATTCCACCGGGAGACAAAGCAAGGGTTAGAGAGCCTCGTTCCCCTCTCCCTCTGCTCTAGGGTGGAAATGGTTAACATATCACTGTAATTGGCACCCGCAGCTGCTTGTCCTCTCCACAAACAGGAGGGGATGATTTTTTCCCCCGGCCTCCCCCTCTCCTCTCTCACTCTCTTTCTGCAGCCTCTGCTTTGTGTGACAGCTGCCTAATTGGGCATTCTCCCCTCGTAGCGAGGCTGCCTCCTCCGGCCTCGACTGCTGACGAATGGCAGCGGATTACAGATGAGGACACGATGACCCGTTCGACCTTCCCGCAGCAGGGGGAGCAGAGGGAGGGGCCTGACGGGCCGGGCCTGGGCCCAGAGCCTCAGGTCACTGGAGGATGAGGTCGTGAGAAGGTGGAGGATCTGCCAGGTGGCCAATGACAGAGTGTCACATGACAGTAGCTTGATGTCAATGTGTCAAGGGTAGACCGGTGGCACAGCATCCTCAAAAACACTTGCATGGATGCACGGTAGCTTTTGCTTTAATCCCCAGCTCTCAAACCGATCGAAAACTTCTGAAGGAGAAGCAATGATATTTTTTCATTTTCTCGCTCTCATTTACATGTGATTTTTTTCTTCTGCTGGAATTGTAATGATGCTCATTATGCTCATAATGGTCTCCTGGGTTGGGTATATAATTATATACAGCAGACGGATATATTAAATAGATTTTTTATATTTCTAATACTTAAACATTCTAATGCTGTTATTGATTTAAAATTGATTTATGGCTGTTACATATGTATGTTGGCATAGTTATTTAGCATTTAATGTTAAGACTGACAGTCCTACTTGAATAAAACTACAAGTAGCTCAAATGTAAAAACTGAGCATCCAGACATGCTTGACACATCCACATTAGCTCAATCAATGGTGTAACTTTGGGGGCGGAGCTATCTGTTTGTTAAAAAAAATTGGTCACAGTGGGCGTGTTCAGGGAATGTGTTTGAATTGTTTTGGATTTTTTTAGCTCCAAATATAATTTCCAAACGGTTTAAAATTTAACAGCCTTTCCAAGCTGACACAAATAAACTATATAAAATATGATTGGGGTTATAATAAAATTTTTTTGGACTTAGTTAAAATTTGCTTAGTTTAAGTATTTATTTAAATTTTAATCAAGGTTTTAATTCTTTTTTAATGCGGTTACGTTTCTGTATTCATCTAATATATATTTTTTATTTAAATTACCAAAAATGATTTTGAGCATTTTTACTCCATAACAGCATTTTTTTCCCAGCATTTTTGAATTGAGATTGAATGAGAAAATTCTAGATTATAGACTTATAAAATATATCACTCTTATCAGGCATAACATAAAAAAGCACTTTTTAAAATCTTTATTATTTATTGATTTATTCATCTGCATCGCCTACACATTGCTGACGCAGCTGAATTTTTCTGTGCTCTTTGCCCAAGCAAAACTCTTAAAATATAATATTTCCCAAAGTAAAAATAGTTGCTAGTGCGTACAAATACCAAAACAGCAGCTGGTATTTAAAGGCGCTAGGCTAATGACTGTATTTTTCTTAATGCCAGCACCTTCAGAATTTCACAGCATATGTGCAGCAGACTAATGATCCAAATGAGCCCTTTTTTCTCCACACCATTTACTGCACACATTGGAAAGCCATTGGTTAGACTTTCTCCGTTAATAAAGAGGAAGGGGAAAAAAAGAAGAAATTCTATCACTAACTGCTGCAAGGCAAGTTCAAGCCGTAAAGGTCTTGTCTGCTGAAGCATTTCAGCTTGGCTTAGCTTTCTTAGCTGACTGTAGTAGTCATGAAGCCATGACCAGTCTCTGCTCGACTTCACCCGCACACACACACACACGCACATGCTCTCGCACTATAAAAGCAAGAGTGTGGCGACAGAGCAGAGCATCTTCTAAGACACAAAACGCAGGCTGTCAGAAGGGCTGGCAGAGCCTTGTTCCTGTCACGCTGCCAGGATGCAATATCACTCAGCTGAGGTAGAAAGCCGTCAGTTGTAAAATATGATGAATTATCCCTATTCTGCAGAGAGTGGGCCGACTGTGGGCGTGTGCCTCTCTGTGTGTACGCGAAAGTACGTGGGGGTGTATAAAGAGTCTACGCCTGTGTGTGTGTGTGTGTGTGTGTGTGTGTGTGTGTGAGAGAGTCTGCTTTGTGTGACTGAGCACCGACGGTGTAGTTGCAGCACACACAAGAGTGTGTGGGTGAGAAAAAGAGTGAGAGAGACCAGCCACGGGGTTACTACAGGTTTAATGGCCACCTTGTTGTGCACGCACTTAGCTGCTTTCAGTGTTGAGTTGCTCAGAGCGAGTGTCTAATCCCCCACCCAGGTGATCACACACTTGATTAGTGGCCTTCGTTATCTGCCTAGAGGACAAGCCGCTGCCCCCCTCCTTCACTGGTCAGGGCTAGGGCACTGGGGGTTGTCAACCCCAAAGAAAGAAGAAGAGAGAGACAGAAGGAGAGAGAAGAGGGGCCAGGATGTTGTTGAGATGTATTAGTATTCAGACAGAGCCTTACAGCCTGCAGAGCAAATTGATTACTACACTGTACCTGTTTTTGGTGTCACAGCTCCGTAAGAAGGTAAGATCGTATATTGTATATCAGTGTGGGCATGGCAGAAATATTTCTTTCACTTTGCCGGGACCGTTATGAATTTGAGCTTTCTGAAGTTGTGAATGAGTCTGATTACTGTTTGGTTTGTGTGAATGGTTTGACATGTTTCGGCAGGTTTGTGTTGTTGAAATTTAATTTGGTGCATTCAATATTTTTTCCTTTTTAAATAAAAGTTTTCGTTTAACTAGTTTCATAGAGTTCTGCAGGGATGATGTGTTTCTGAAGGCCAGCCTAAAAGTTGCAAAACTCTGGTTCCCTTGAACTCGGTTTTGATTTTGGCTTTTGGATTACTGGACAAAATAAGATCTGTGACCAACAGTCGTTTAAGATTCTTATTCAAGTTCTTCATCAAGATAATCTTCTGACCACAAAGTTTATGAATTTTGAAGCTTAAATATACTCACCGGAAGTAAAAAACTGAAGTTAGCAAACAAGTCACACCATGGTTGAATGACTTCAACATCACCTCCATTAAGCCTCTGACAACTCTTTAAATATTCATGTAAAATCTAATACAAGTTGGAAAGTTTTAGTTATTCTGTGTGAGTTCTTTTTAAAAAAATGTATCTTTATCTATAAGTTTTCATCCAGTAAAGTATCTGGAAAAATCCAGTAAAACATCTGGAAAAATCATGGGGCAATTGAATAATGTTGTGGACAATAGGGGTGCGTGGAGTCAAGTGGCTGAGATCCACTGGCCTAGGCTCATTGTGCATGACACGTACCATGTATTGCCAGTATCTTATAATGATCTCACATCCTGGAAAAAGTGGAAGCTTGTCTTTTTTGGATGAGGACATTGCTGAGTTATCTCTAAAGACTTGAGCAAATGACGTGAGGGTCATGACGCACATGCTGACCCTTCATTTGACCCTTAAGGCAATGGTGCAGTGTATGTTTATTTATTTTATGAATAATAAAAGTGGTCTTTGCTCCCCCTTGACTGCACTATCAGACCAATGTAATATTGCACTTTAGACTGTGACTTTTGTTTATTTTGTCATGCACTTTTTGTGTTTGGTTTTGCAAGTACAGTTGCACTTTGCATTACTGGCAGTCGATGTGCTATACTTGGTCAGAGCTGTTTACATAATGACTGGCATAAACTATGATCCTGATAAACATGATCTCTTGAGTTAAGGCGAAGGGTGACTTTTAAAGAGCCATGGGCTCTCATTGTATAACTATTCGTTTCTAGCAACCTCTTTCTCACAGAAAGTCTTCTAATGCAAATTTCTTCTTTTTTTCCCTCTATGTGGAGCCTAAAAAAGGTCACAGCACTTGTTTTCTGAAGGTTGTGTCCAAGTTCACAAAGCCAAAAACTTCCACTGAAGTACTTGAAGTGTTTTTTGGTATTTTCATGATCTGTTTTTTTTGGGCACAGACTGATTCCCATGCTCACGTTCCCCAAGTCATTTCTAACCCCGGAAACTGGGCCATTTACTACAGTCAATTAGGAGTACAAATATTTAGTTTGCTCCCATTTCCTGGTTGTGGGCAGTAATTACAGTTGTTTTTTTTTTCCTTGACGAGCGTTAGCACACTCAGTATCACTTTAGGATGTCATTTATTTTGCAGCCGAACCGACAAAGATACATGTTATTCTGCAGTTGAAGATGAACCAGCTTGGTCTTCTCTAAGTGTTCCTGTTAACATTACTCTGCCATCATAAATCTACAAGTCTAAGGTCAAGACTATTACTTGTGGCAAGACTCTAGAATTATGTTTGGAGTCTTATGACAGTACACGCAGGGGCCCCCCATATATATATCTGCCATCAGCTTGGGAAAGGGTTCCTTCTGCTTGGCTAAAACGTTCTGGTATCACCCCCGTGCTTGCCCATGTGAAAGGGTAACTCATCATATTGTCATCATAATGTAGGTCAGACTCATGCTTTTAAGAGTCAGAGAATGCACTTGGCAAAGCCCTAACTAAAGGGGTGTGCCCCAGCTGGGAAATGTCAATGCGTGATGCCCATAATGCTTGTTTGGAAGTAGGTCACAGTGACCTAGTTTGAATGGTGCATGGCCCTGATTGACTGAGTCACCCAATGCTATCTTAGGAATGTGTTGTTGTAGTTCCACAGGCTTTTGTGTCTATGTGTGCAACCAAAGGATAACAACATCTTAGCATTTGCAGTGGCTCAACTATGTCCAAAATTCTTTTTTTATTTTGAGAGCTAGACAGTGGGTATGAACGCACATCGCAAGGGCAGCTTTGTCGCTTTTTATTAGGACCTAATGCTTTGTATGGACGCCAGCTGTTGCATCAACTCAAACGGCCCCGGCGGAATGAGTGACCTTGACTTCAAACAGGGCATGCAGCAGGTTTTGCTCCTTTTGCCTCATCATGCATTTTAAATAGCCTAAATGGATTACAGTTTCTGGACGGTGGATGTAATTTATGATCTGGAATTTTTTTGGGGGGTCAATTAATCTTCCAGCCTTGCAGTTGAGAAATGAGGGATCCAGTCCAGATATCAGATCCTCTCCATATATATTGAGCCAGTCATATTACAGGGATTTCTATTTCTCAGGTAACTGCATTGATGGTGATAGTATTGTGATAAAAGGAACTGAGAGAACAGGCTCATATATAACTGGGTTTTTGTCAAAGATAGGCTACTACAATCACTTCTTACACAGTTATTCTGAAGCTCATAGCTGTCAGAAAATTGTAGCTTTTTCATATTTGCAAAGCTTTGATTTGAAAGTTTTTTTTTCACTGAATACATGATAAAACAGCAGATATTTTTTGTCTTTTCTAACGTAAGATACTCTTGTAAAGTAATTGTTTATCTGTTTAACAGGGTGAAGGTGTTGTCAGTATTGTGTTTCCCATTTTCACTGGATTAGGACAACAAGCTACAGTAGCCTGTTGACAGTAGTATAGGATGAAGTGTTGTTGTTGTTGGCCCAAATCAATTACCCTCTCCCACTCTTTGACACATTAGATATAACGCTTTGTCAGATTAAGTTTTCATGAAATTTCTCAACTATTTAATTGACAAATATCATTATACTATATCCTTATCATAACGCTGAAATATACTTGCATTCAGTAGGGTTAGGACATGCATTTCATTTTATGAATGTTTATAAGTCTGTTCTATAATGATTTGTCTTTAGAGATAATATCCAGATAATATCTATTTTGATGGTGTAGTGGCATATGAGTTTCACACCCCTGTGACCGATATCTTGATAAGGTCATCCCATACTGTCCACCCCCTGTCAGCCCCAGCAAAGTAGAACAACCAGAGGTGCCAATTATGAGCAGAACAAATCAACCATAGCCATTGACCTTCACTTTGACCACAGAGCACTGGCAAGGTCAGCCTTGTGTATATTCCATGATTAAGTACTTACAATTTCATCTCATTATGTTTTTGTTTTCCTATGAAGTGCAGACTTTGTGGTGACATTGGTAGTGCTGTACCAAGAGGCTTGAGTTGTTTTGTGAGTATAGTGTTTAGCAGACTTGTACATATACAGAGTAAATGTGTCAGTCTGCAGAGCCAATGTGTGATCCAGAGGTGGTATATTTTGAGATGATATAGTGAGAGCAACTATGGTAACGTAGATGTGAAGGACTAGGCTGCATCGTGTGGGCGTTCATTTTCCAGACACTGAATGCAGAGAGGGTGAGAGAGATACCCATGTCTGTCAAACCAGCCAGCAACATCTAGGTTGAGAAAATGTTCATCACAAATTGTCAGAAATGAACTTTTTGCACCCTGAATAAATATATCAATTCATATATAACATACTGGATTTAATATAAAATTGATCAAATGTAAGATAGCCGAAAACAAAATATTATTTAATAATAACTGGGCCATTCATCACATTTGCTCCATTTTTGCTCTGAACCCTGTTGAATTTCTGAACCTTCCAGTCATATAGATAATTAGAAAAAAAACTTCTAAATGCCTATTAGCTTTCTGTGGTTGTCTTACAAAGAATTGAGTTCTCAACTGACAGTTTGTGGGTCTAATTTGGCAAGAGTTCTGTCAAAACATTTAATCCTCTTCAGGATACTGTGCTTTGTTATTTTTTACCTAATATCTGTCAAATCAATCAAGTAGTCTTTAAAGCCCTGTGTATTCAGTTTTAATGAGATTCAGCAGGCTAATTCCTACTGCTTAGGAGTCCGGAGAAGAGAAAAAAACCTTAAAAAGATGGTTATTACTATGATGGTACAGAATCAGTCTTAATTGAATCCCTTTCAGTATACGAGGGAGATCCATCTTTAGGTCATAACTTTTGGCTTGTGAAAACACTGGCATGCAATAGTGGAGGACTTTTTGGCCTTGCTTGCTAGCTCATCATTTTCATTTATCGTCATAAATAACCCGATGTTTAGTCTTTCAAAATTCAAAGCTCTAAGGCAAATATTTTTTGATCATGTTTATAATATATTTTGCCCCTAAAATTGATCAACATAGGAAATGTTAAACTACATGTTAAAGATTAGCTGAATTTGTTAGCTAATTTGTTATTTTTTTTTTTATAATAATTCATCTTTCTCTCTCTTGTGTAGGACTATCACCAGCTGACCTTGTGGACAGAATTACTGGATGTATGCAGTGATTTCACTCACAACCCTGGAGCTTTGAAGTACAAATCCAGTGCCATGGAATCCCACAAGACTTGACTGCATTAAGATTACTTATCTTAACAATGACAAACATGATTTTAAACTACATTCATGCTTAACTCTTGCCTCCTGTATGGGGGAATGGCTTGTGAATCTACATCATACCTTTCTTTTACCTAAAAAACAAAAAACAGAAACAAGGTTTGGAAGCTAAAAACTGTAAGGTCTCTTGGCAGAACGTAACAGAACGATTTTCCCTCTATTGTGGTGGCCAACCATACAAGGGACTATAGTATTGAACATGACTCATGGGGAAGAGCCTGGCCCTGAAACACACCAGGATTCTGCTGTATTAACATATCTGGAAGGCTTACTCATGCATCAGGTAGCAGGAGGACAGGGTGCGGCAGCAACACAGAGTGGAAGCCAAGAGCAGAGGAATAAGGATGGGACGGGGCATGCACAGCCTAGTCATGGCACTCGACAGGAGCAGAACCGAACAAATTCCCACTGTGGAGCCTCACAGCACCTCAGAAAGGCTCGTCTGCTTAACTCAGAGGCCTGGACAGAGTGTGAGACTCAACGGAGGTCAGCACCTTCTGTTGCCCTCAACGGGCAAAGTGAAGACCACCACAGTGGCCAGAATGGTACCTCCCAGGATAAAGGAGAGAGTACACTTCTAGCTAGTTTGCTGCAGTCTTTCAGCTCTCGACTTCAAAATGTGACCCTGCCACAGCAGATTATCCAAGGCTTGAGGCCACCGGATGCCCCCTGCCAGATAAGCAAGCCTGTACAAGAAGACAGGGCAGATGTGCCTTGCCACAGACCAGCCTCAAGCCACCTCAAAGGGTTAGTGAGCAAGAGCAAAATGCAGAATCACAGCAACAGTGTGCCTTATCAACGTCGACGGTCTAGCCAGGAAAGTTTTTCAGAATCTCCCAAGGCACTGCAAAGCAGTACTCCCTCCCCATCTCCCGAGTCTCTATCTTGTACTGAGCGACTAAAAGCTGTGGCAAACCTGGTAAATATCAGATCAAGCCCCGCTCCATCGCCCAAACCAAGTGTTGCCTGTAGTCAACTGGCTCTGTTGCTCTCCAGTGAGGCCCATCTGCAGCAGTACTCTCGAGAACATGCCCTGAAAGCCCAAATCTCTGGACGATCAGCCAGTGAGAGACTATCCGCCATGGCCACACAGCAGACACAAGATAAACAACCTACAACTTCTGGCCAGACTCATGGACTAAGCCTCTTACACACCAAGAATGGAATACCTTCACAAATGTCAACAAGCTCCAGTAGACAAAGTCCAAGCCTGACCTCAGGGCAAAGAAGGACAGAAGGTTCCATGTGCACAGGAAATCGCTTTAGAGAGCGCAGACCTTTTGAAAAACAAGGCAGACCATCACAGAACTGCAGCAGTCTTCTACTTCAGCTTCTCAATAGTCACAACACGTCACAGCGAATTAATGGACAGGGTCACCTGAAAGACGACCTCAGTACCTTTGGCACTCTGGCCTCTCCGCTTTTTTCAGACAGCGAGCACTCAAACCCCGACAGTAGTCTTACAAAAGACAGCAGCGATGCTGAGAGCACTTACTCAAGTTGCTCTCCTATTGACCTTTCTCTGAAGAACAGAACAAATGTACAAACACCAGTATCTACTTCATCCTCACCTGTACGGGACAGAGTCCCAGAGTCTTCTTTAAACAGGTGGAAGCCTGAGAGTCCACCTGTTAAAGTTACCTCAGATCACAGGGAGGTGGACACCTGTTCAGAGATGAAACCTCATCACAAGGTCACTCTATTACAGTTGCTCTTGGATCACAAAAATAACGAGAGAGTAAACAAAGGTCTGGATAATCCTGATTTGCTGCAGGCTGTAATCCCTAAGGTCACTAGTGCATCTACAAGTAGCCAGAGTGTTTCCAGTACAGTTAGGTGTAAGGACATAAGTGATCTTAGCGGACACTGTGGATTGAGTTGTAGAAGTCCCAAAATATTGCCAACTTTCTCCCAAAGCAGAGACTCCAACAGCAGTGCATCTCCATATACACTTTATGGGTCTCCCCATTCTCAGTCTGTACCATTGGATCTTTGTAAAGCAAAACAACCTGCAAGTGATGTAAGAGTAAAAGAACCTGCCTTTAGTGCTAGTAAATTGTTACAGAATTTAGCTCAGTGTGGAAAACAAAACCCTGAAATTTCTCCTCCAGCACAGGCACCTTTACCCCCTGTCAAACTCATGACTCAAGAGCTGAAAGTTAACCATCCTCCAACTTTACTTGAGAGACTCACTGCACCAATTCAGAGAAATAACACACTGTGGGAAGAGGCCAAAGCAAAAATTTCAGCTGTGCCCGAAGCAACACAGCATGTCTCCGAGATTGAGAATCTGCTTGAAAGGCGTACAGTTCTACAACTTCTTTTGGGCAATGCTCCTCAGAAGGAAAAGGTAGGCAGTAAACGAAAACGAGAACATAGCAAAAATAGTTCTGTGGAAAAACCAACACATCAGGCAACTGGCCAACCAAATGGTCCTCCTTTGGATATTACAATTAAAACTGAGCCTGTTGAAGAGGGTCATGCATATGACTATAACAAAATGTCTGTACTGGAGCCTAGAAAAAGCACCAGTTATCATTCTCATGAAAGCATCAAACAAGAACCACTGTCCCCAGAGGCTCCCACTAGAGATGGTCTTCTCTGTCATCTCTTAAAGAAACGACCCAACAAAACTCTTCAGCCAAACAAATTAGAAAACCTAAACAAGAGTTGTGTCAAAGAAGAATTTGCTGAAACCCAGGGACCAACTATCCCAAAGAAGCGGAAATTTTCAATAGAACTTGAATATCATAACTCCTCGACTCCGCATACCAGGGAGTTGGAACATTCTGGTAGCATGAAAGATGACAACAGTGGTTGTTTTGCTGCCAGAGATATAGAAATAAGAGAGGCCAGAGACCCATCAAGCCCCCCAGTGGCTGACAGTCCACCAGCTAGGTTTCCACCATACGAGTCTAGCGAAAACCGAAGTTTCAATGTTCTAAAGCAGCTGCTGCTTTCAGACAACTGCTTGAAGGAATTGTCTCAGCCAAGGGGTACATTCAATTCACCGTCACATACTGTGCTAAATGGGAATACAATCAAGCAATCATTTAATGAAGGTGAAATTCAAAACTTTCACCAGAGTCTGAGTCCCAGCAATGCATCTTCTAAAAAAGCAAGCTGTCACAGGCAAGAAACTCCCCATGTTACACAGCAGGAGCCTGCAAGGTCAAAAATCCATTACAGCACCACAAAGGATTTGAAGGGCCCTGCAAAGATGGTTAATGGAGATGATCAAACACACAAGTATGTGCCAGACTCGCCTCGGTTTACCAAGACAAACCCTATTTTGTATTATATGCTCCAGAGGAGCAATGCACAACTGGCTAAAGAGGGGGAGGGCTTGGAAGTAAGCGCGGGACAAATACAGACAAAGGTCAAAAACGAGTCATCAGGTGATACTGAGGCCTTCGAACTTTGAAACAAAATTCACAGAATTACAATGGAACACTTAGTTGTGACTCAACACGGCTAAACGGGTCATTGAAGAAATACTAGTTTTGAGACTGTGAACCAGCATCTGTGCTTGAACTAGAAATGTGCTTCTTTTTATTCTCTCTGCTTCTTATCTGCTTTTGTTTTTATCGAGGCATCTCACATTTTTCACTTGAATTACGTGTCATTTAGTTCACAAAAAGACCATGAAACCAAAGTTCATTTGAATATTTATAAGCACTACTTTCTGGCTGAATTCTCTTCTACGTTCTAAGCGGCAAAGAAAATAAAAGTTTTCTACAAAAGGTGTGTGACAGATTTGCCCTCATGTATTTGTAACAATATCAGTTCCCACTCCGTTTTCCACACATGGGTAGACTTTTGGCCTCAGGCAGTGAGTTATGATGCACCAATGCACATGATAATCTGTATAAACAGATTGTGTCTCAGCAGTTGTTAGTGAATATTCTTCAATTTACATGCTGAAATGAAGAAATAACTATGTATTGTTACTTTGTCTATGCCAGGAAGGCATTAAATGTCACAGTATTTATACATTCAGATAAATGAAATTGGTTGCCTTTTTAAAAAAGATAGGCATCTCTCATTGGTTCTGTATTGTTCGGATACATTAACAGCAATGTTAAAGCTGTATATTCAATATCATGTTTGGATAATATGGAATATGAATCCATTAGTATTACAACATGATATCTTGATATCTATGATATGTGAAGTGTGTATACTTTTATGTTATCAGTGTCCTCTTTCATTTCTCTCTCCCGCTGAAAACAATGTTGTGATGTGCTTTATTCTTTATTCTGCGTTCTCAGCATTTATCCATGTCAAGACAGAAATGGACTTTTACAATACTCTAGAAAATGGTGAATGAAAATCACAAGAGTTAGTACAAATGACTGCTTTTGCTCATATGTTTTGTATTTGTGAATTTTATGAACAGGTCTTGGTATTAGCATGTCATAAGATGTTTGTTCTATTATGCAAGAGATTGTTGCATCAACTTGAGACAAATCAGCCCAATCTCAGCTGTCTGTCACATTAATGGACACATTGATCTAATAAAGGGAGTGTTTGTGGTATTAAGGCCATTCCCACAGAAATATGTTTGCTCATGTGATGTTTTACAGTCTTACGTTTGGCATATGTTGTTTTTCATCAATCTTAAAGACTCGTTATAAACTATATTTATGTACATAGCATAATCTTTATGAAAGACAGCTATTTTGTATGAATGAAAAGCATTTTAGTTTTGAAATTTCTTAAAGAGACTTCAAAGTAAATGCCATGTGAATATGTATTCTAGAGGATGATTTTTGTCCTTCTTTTGCATGTGTCTCCTGATTAAACTATGATAATCTGTTCTGCAATATCTTGTGTTATGTCAGATATTTAAGAGTACACTGCTGCCTGTTGCATGCAGATGCATGAGAAGGTTCCTATGTATTACTGAACATGGGGAAATTCAAAGTCTTAAGCATATATATATATATATATTTTGTCATGAAGCCCAATACATAAAAATGTGATCTGTATGTTTGTCATGAGAAATAGACCACTGGGCAAAAATGTTCAAACTTTTGAAACAAATGTGCATATGAAGATATTTATTTTGTTTTTACTCAATTTTATTTTTTACAAGGAGAAAACCAAACAGGTTAAACAATCATGTTCCGTACTGTACAGTACAAAGATGGATTACACTGACACTTCAAAAACTTCTATTGGTTTTGAAATATTGTTTTGATGCAGGCTAACTGCAATACGTTTGAGTATTATTGTGTATCGTTATTTCTAAAAATACATTTCATTTGGGTGTTTACTTGCACAGATTTCGAATAAAGTTCTGAAATGCACAATCAGAATAAACCTGTCGTTTATGTCTTGCAATGTTTTTTCCCGTTATTATACTGTCCTGATTTATGTCTCAACTAGCGTATGACCTGTGCTTGACCCCTGGCTGCACAAAAACTTGATTTTACATGCAAAGAGGAAGTTAGGAGGAATCTGTTAAGAGTGTGTTTTATTTTGCATGGAAACCTTTTCTTTGGCTGACTAAACCTTGCTGTTGACCTAAATTTTATCTGCTGTGCCCTGAGTCATGACCTTAATTCCTGTCGTTCGGCGGTGACATAGATGTGAGAGGAAGTGATAGGACAGAGATGACCTCGTGCATCACCGGGGCCAACATCAAGACAGATCAGTGGCCTGTAAAAAGGTATTCTGGAAGAAAGGGACACTCTGCAACAAAGAACAACCTGCCTCGGGCCTACAGGGTTGCTTTTATCAGGAAACGCAGGAGAGAAATGCGATTCCCTCACCTTCTGCTTACTCGCACCTAAATACTGAAATTCTTAAAAGCTCAAAAACGACAAATATGGGTGACAGACAGCGGGGCACGAGGGGTTTTAATAATCAAAGCTGAGAGAAGCACGCAAGCCTGGTTTTGAATATGAGCTTTCTTTTATGTTTTCCTCCAAAACTAGGTCATATAATATAGGCCTACACATCCTTTTATGTGTCTGCGTTAAAGTGAGGGGGTAGGGGGTGGCTGAAGTGAGAGTTGATGGGATTAATTTAAAGCTAAAGCAGGTTTGAGTTGTGCACGAGTGTGAATCAAAAATGCTTTTGGAGTTTCAGGGTAAGCTAACAGATCAAATCATCCTCTACAGTGCTTTGAATGTTAAAAAGCATAATAAATGGCGTCATTTTGCTTGTAAAAGAAGGGATGATAAACCTCTGAACAACTGGAAAGTGCTGTCGGGAGGGTCGGTAAAGCAGCGGCGCCACTGATTAAGTGGAGGACACTCTTCACATTCCTGCTGAGTTTCTTTTACAGATCCTCTCCCTCGTAATTGGACAAGAGCTTGCGTGCATTTTTGACGGATCAAAGAAAGTTGCACAGTTGGCATGAATCCGCTGATGTGGAACAATACATAAAAAGTATGCTGTGCTTGGCTGATGATAGTTAATGCCTCTTGTGCTTAAGCGGGAAATTCTAAATCATACCTATGATTTATGGATCTCTGAACTCCTCATATGAAATATGGCTTCTTGGCTCCCTTACAGCCCATGCATGCGCTTCTATCACTGACGTCTTCACTTAAACAGGCCCTGTAACCTTAAGCTTCACAGTATGCATTTGCATCTAGAGGCTTACTGTGAATTTAGCAATGAAATATATATCATGTCCTTGCTGATTGTCTTTTATTATGTGGCTCATTTTGTAATTCATAACATGAAAGTGTGTGCGCAAGAAATGGAGATCATGCATATTCCATGTTTGATCAAACAGAAAAGTCATAAAAGAGATTTCATGTGACCCAGTTATGCCTATGAAAATGACATGAATATATTTTTAAATATATCTCACATTAGATATGCCAGATTACTACTAGGAAAAAAGTGCCGGGATGAATCTAACAGTTGTGTGTAGTGGTGTTCTGAAATGAGGAGGCAAAACCCTCACACATGTCCCAGACACATTTTTGGTTTAATATTATTTACAGTATCAGGAAAAAATGTAACAACAACCAAGCTATTTTAGACAATCAAATTTGGTAAATATTCATCACACCTCTATTTTTTTTTACCAAACTGATTACTCAATAAAACTCCCACAGATCATGTTTTCAGGCAATTTTAAGTCTTATTTTGAGGCACAAAGTGGTTATATTACTTTTTAAAATGAGTCTATCCCATTGCCTTTAAATTGTACATTCAGAACGATTGGCTAATGTGGAATTCGCACGAGCACAAGAGGCGGGATTTATCGCATGAACCAATCACAGCAGAAAATAAACAGCCATATCCAATCATATTATTCATTACCTCCTCTCACTTGATTTTTCCACATTTTTTTAAGTGGTCTGTTAAAAGTCAATGAGCTCAGGGGAAGTGAGGAAAAGAGACTGCTGCTGTAACTTTACATGCTGCTGAAAAACGAGTTGTTTACACTATTTTGTAATATTGGTGTCAATAAATTTTTTTCTATGAGTGTTTTTTTTCTCATCCAATATTTTGAGGAGATACTACCTCCTTTATATATTGATGTCTCTGTCTGATCTAAAGGTCTAAAGGTTTTTCTGTTCATTTCACGGACACCACATTGTATAATCCTTCTGAGCCTCCACAGTGAGTCAACACAGCAGGATCTGATTCTATCCTGGAATACATTGTTCTTGTGGTGAAAGGGAAATAACGAATGTGGTGCAATAGCTTGCTTTAACTAGACGGTCTGAGGGGTTCAAAAGGGCAGCAGAGGTTAAAAAAGACTTCAGAGATTGTACGTGTGCATGTGTGTAGGACAGAAAGGGGAACAGTGGGGTTTTGTTTGCTGAGGAGAAGGCTGACTGTGTGACACTGTACACATTCCCCTCCTCTGACTTCCACTTTATTTGATCTTCCAAAGATTACCCTTTCCTTCAACTTCTCATAACCTTTAGTCTGGCAGCGAACCCTTCCCAGTGTAGATGTTTGTCAGGCTTGAACTGACAATAACCTCTTGCTTGCCTTGACTACAAAAAAAGGAACAGAAATTAAACAAATAAGTCTGGGACCAAGACCGAGGTCAAGTTTTGGAGCTTGACAACTATTCGTTTGTCAGAGAACACAGAGGGGGGTGGAAATGCCGCGCAGAGAACACTGGCTTTGATGTCTCAGTCTGCGGTACAGTGGTCATGGACTTAGAATACAGTACAAAGGGTCACAGATTAAAAAACAGAGCTTTGATAAACAGTCAGGTTAACTTAGTTATCAAATTGGATGACATGCATGTGAATGAATTCTAGTAGCACAAGGCCTGAAATAATCTATATATATGCATATGTGGGCAAGTTCATATATAACATTTCATACACAGTGGTACCTAATTCAAAGTGCTTTTTATTATGCATTAGCATAATAAGAGAACAACAGTTTGAGACGTAAATACTGAAATAGGTAAGAACATAGAAATAGGTAAGAGAAAATTTATTTAGAACAGATTTTTAAATATAAGAAAAATACAGATTTTTAATTTTTATTAATTAAGTCAAATATTACATGCATTTTTTAGAAATGTAATTTTTAAATGTCCTTCACAGCAGGTATTCCGTATAGGATCAGTTATAGAGAATTTATTTTAATGCTTTTTAAAGGTCAAAACACTATTAAAAAACCCCAAACTAGCAAACACTGAAATGAGCTGGAGACTCATCTCTCTGACAGAAAATGTCTCATCTTTGACAACAAAGGCCTTTTAGACTCGTCCCACAGATATTTGCTTACAGCGGGGTGAAACCAGACATACTTGGACCACCCTTTAATCAAAGTCCAGGCTGTTGTTTGGTAAAAGACTCAGGACTCTGAGGGCACAGTAAGGTCACAGCTGACTGATTCTGCTTAATGTCAAGCAGGACACTGTGGGAAGAGTTTTCCAGTTCCATGCACACACACAGGAGAGCAACAATGTCTGTATTCATCACAGCATGTCAGGCCTCTTCTTCACACCACTGTCTCTTAACTCTGCCAAAACATCATAGCTACTACTACCCCCCTCCATACTTTACTCTAGATACACACTTAAGAATTACAGATTTCTTTCCTTATATTTGACAAATCGTCATTCCAGTTCTCTAAAGGTGAAATATTCCACAACTGGTCTGAAAGATTATTTAAGGAATCAGCGAATAGATACAGAATGTTGCACATACATCTGCCCATTAGTCATTAAACATAACTAATTATTATGGAAGAGGCATAAGACATGTTATTGTCTTTGCAGAAAGGTATTCCATGAAAACATGGATGCGTTGCGCCCTCCAGTGGTTGGTAGTGATGTACGTTGACGTTGATCGTTCATTTCTGCAGGAACAGTTTTTAGTAAGGACTTTACCCCAGAAGTCGGATATAAAAGTATTACTCTGTGCGGTACACAATTAATGCGTTACATTTTTAGGTCATTCGCTTTCCCAGCAGCACAAACTCGAAGGCATAATACATTCCTTTCGGTTCGCTTTTATGAACTACGCTACTACATTTCTACGCATTCTAGCTGTTCGGCGTAAAGTACAAATCCTTAAGATGTCTTCTGTTGTTCATGAAAACGTGAAGGTAAGCAGGCACAACGCGCACTGGCACCATGTTTACGTTCATTTCTTGCGACGCGACCATATATTCCATTTATTCACATCGTTTACACCTGTGATTAAAATATTCTTTTGCGTCTGAGGGGTCTAATAAAATGTATGTATTTCATGCATAGTTGTGCTCTATAACTGATAGTCCGAGTAAAATATTTACATATTTAAAAGTATTATTCATTCATATATGAACTAGCAAAAGCGTAATTCCTGGACACTGCAAGCATGCAATGCCCCTTCATTGGAGTGGTCTACTTTGGCCACGTTCATGCTTAAGCTTGCAGTATAAATGGGCTTTAGTATTTCCTTTAGGCCACCACAACATTGCAAAGCTCATTCTTTAATACTTACAGAATTACTATGGCTCTCGGCTGGAGACTTCAGATGACTTACAGACCAATGCTGCATGTGTCATGCCCTCCAAACCTTTGCCCAAAAGCGCATGTGAGGCCCTGAAACAAGTCCACCCAGATGTTTGCAAAAGGTACGGCTTTATTGACATTATGTCTCATAACTTCAGTTTTGTCTGATTTGTGTTAGCAGTGAATGAAATGATGTAAATCTGCAGGTATTTTGGCTGTGGGCTGGTGATTCCAGAGAAGCTGGAAGGATGTGCGGTTCTTGATCTGGGCAGTGGATCGGGCAGAGACTGCTACGTCCTCAGCAAACTAGTGGGAGAGAGAGGTCAAGTCATTGGACTGGATATGACGGATGAGATGGTACGACACAGATCGATTTGTACCTATTTTGTGGAAGTTAAACAACAAAAGATCTGAAAAATATTAAATGATCTTATATAATCATATAAATAAGTGTTATTAACCATTAACCTTTATGTTTGCTCCAAAATTAGATAGTTGCCTCACAAAAATATGTCCAGTACCATCAGGAGAAGTTTGAATACTTAAAACCAAACACTGTGTTTGTGAAAGGATACATGGAGAAGCTCAGTGATGCAGGGATACAGAACAGCTCTTTGGATGTAGTTGTGTATGCACATCCTTAGGTCGTTTATGACATTTTCCATAAAATATAAACTGCGTGAGCAAAATTTTTTTGTGTTTTTTTTTAATAAAAAGGACAATTATTTTCTCTAGGTCAAATTGTGTGATATGTCTGTGCCCAGATAAGAGGACTGTGATAAGTGAAGCCTACAAAGTTCTGAAGGTGAGATATTTCCAATACACACCTACTGATAATTTCCCCTCACTATTGTATTCATGCAAGAAAAAGTTTTACAAAATTGTGCTTTTTGTAAATTCTGTTTTATATATGTCTCATAGGAGGGTGGAGAGTTTTACTATAGTGACATGTATGCAAGCAAATTAGTTCCAGACTCTTTCAAGGAAGATCCAGTTCTGTGGGGTAAATATTATTTCATTTAATACATTTAAAAAAAAAATTGACCATGCTACACTACATTCATTTATGGAGATGATTAGAGTTGGGGAAATAGTTTAGACTTGGGGACAAAAAAGACTAAATTATGCCAAAATTTCTTCTGGCTGGGTTTACACTAGCCTTACTTTCTATTATATAAGATACTAATACTTTTATTATAATTATATTAAATATAGTAATTTTATTAATATTATAAATAATTTTTTATTTTCTATTTTCCAGTTTAACTTTTAATTATTTTTTGTAATTTGTTAATGTTTTTAATATGTCTATATAATTTTAAATAAATATAGCTTTTAGTTATTTTAGTATATCAAGTTAAACTACATTAAAATGATAATTTTTTTCTTTTCAAATAGCTGTAATAAAATATCTATATATTTTAATGTTTTGTTTTATTTCAATTAACGTTCATTTGATTTCAGATGGTTTTAATTTTTATGTTCGTTATAATACCCCTGGTTCACAAAAAGAAAGCAGTGGTTTCCAAACAGAAATGCATCCCTCAGTAATACATACATATATAAAATGTGTATCATCACTGCAAAATTGAATTAAGATTTAGGTGAGTGCTTATACCTATCAGGTGAAGGAATGGCCGGTGCCCTCTACTGGCAGGATCTCATCACTTTGATGAAGGACATAGGCTTCAGCACTCCTCACCTGGTTGCAGGCAGTCACATTGTGGTTCACAACCCAGAACTTCAAAGAAAGACTGGTAATTGTTACTCTCTGATTTGTGTATGGTAACAGCATTATTGCTGAACCACATTTGTTTTCATGTGCTTTTATGTTTTACTGTGACTTTGAGGCAATCAGATGTGTTAAAGTTTAACTAGTGGTGCTTTGACCTACAATATGCCAAACTAGGTGATGTTAAATATGCATCTGGAACTTACCGGATCTTTAAACTCCCTCAAAACTCCATCAAGACCGAAGCGCTGGTGACATATAAAGGCACCGTGCCTGACTGTGCTGAATGTTTTAAGTTTGATGCCTCTCATTCCTTTAAGGTAAACTCATTTTTATCTATTTATTAATTTTAAATATATTAATATGAATTCTGTGGTCACTTCTGTTAATTCTATTCCAGACAAATGTCCCAGTGGAGGTGGGTGCAGAGATGGCTGCCATTCTCCAGAACACCCGTTTCTCTACAGATTTCAGTATTACAATGTTAGACACTCCAGATCCAAACCAGAGCAGTACTCCACAGGTAAATATGATTTTCTGTATTAGTATCCTATTCGTTCTTTTGATATATAAGGGTTTCTTCAATTTAGTTTTATTTTTCCAGTATTGCCACCTTAGCCCGTTCCTTCTTGCGGATAAACTGGGCTCTTCAGTCAAACAGTGCTCCAAGACCAGACACTAAGGTAAATGTAGAGAGTCATGCGATGGGAAGTGAGAGTATATGATGTCTTTAGCGCTCAAGTGATCATTTCTATAAACTTGAGGAAGCTATTTGTCCTGTTAATTGTAAAATGACTTTTAAAAATGCCAGCAGCCTTGATGATAAACAGTAATAATTATTAAAATATTAATTACAGTGTGCAGACTTTTTTATTAAAAAAAACAACTAAGATTTAGATTTTGACCTAATTCAAGCATAGTTCTCTTCTTCTTCTTCTTGTTTTTGTGTTAAACGTTTTAAAAGAAAATGTTACTGGCCTCTATTTCTTTGTCCCTTATAAGATAGTAAACCAACTCAAAGTATTGGCACTTGTTTTCTACTCCGTATGAAATAGGGCAGTGCTGATATTGATATTGATGCACAATCTCTCATTACTCTGTTAAATTAATCTCTCAGCAGCACAAAGGATTTTTGCAGTTTTCTAGATGACTGAATGATTTAGTACCAAGGTTATTTTGTTGATTTCACACATAATGCTACAGCAATGTAGATGTTTGCCATTTTACTTTTATTCTTTTTATTGTCTTGCAGTTGGATTTATAAAAATAATCACTATTGTTATTATTTCCATTTCAAGCTGTAATTTTGTCAAAACAAAAATATGAAAATATTTAATGTTGTGTATTTAGTGTGAATAAAATACTACCTTTGAATTTATCCCTGGCACACAAAGAAGATGGATGTTTTATTTAAAAAATGTTTAAAACGTAATTTCTACCCATTATTTTATTCAAAATACATAATTTGAAAAGTGGTAGAAATTAGATTTTAGAAAAAAATATAAATGAAAAAATTTGTGATGGACAGATAAAAAAATAAAAATAAAATAATATATATATTAAAAAAGTTAAATTTAAGCAAATTTATTTTTAGTATCAAAAAGTGCCCAGTAATTGAAGAAACATGCATTACATTTATAAGCAGTGACATTGATGATTATTAACAGAAGGGATAGAATTTACTTCACTTTTTAATTTCCCCGATTCCTAAAAATCATGTGATATTTTAAAGGGCAGGATGTAGACAGATCAGTCACTTTCCCTGAAGTCTCTTGAGAAAGCCTTGCCAGTAATAGGAATTTCATCATACTATTACAGTGCTAACTTTAAATATGAGAAAGATTACATTTAGCTATGTATAATATCAGTAGTCTTGTTCCGCGTCATCTCATTTCAGTGGTTGATTTAGCCTTTAAGTTTGTCAGTTGGTTTAACAAGGAAAAGGACTTGATTTAAGTATGCCATTGGACTGTAGATGGCGCCAAAATTCTCAAAAGTGTTTCCACAATTGCTCTGCTCGCTGTTATTGCATTTTTATGGTTTTGCAGCTTGCAGTGCAGAACCAATATGATTAGACAATGATAACGGCATAAAGCAGTCATAATTCAAGAATATGAACAGGCAAATTACCTGCACAACAATTCATCCCAAGCAATCAATGAGCATTTTCTGAATCTCATTTAGAATTTACTTGGAGACTTAATTTGCTAATAAAAGCTTACAAGAATAAAGAAAAATGGTCATAATGATGCAAATTCTTGCTTTGGATAAGTCTTATCCATGCATTATAAACTGGGCTGCGTTGTATTAAACATCTCACATGACAAATTGAGTGTGCAAGGGTTTATTTCACTTGGATTCTTAGGCATGTATCTCTAGAAAATGCTTATATTGGACTGTCCTGTCAAAGAATTGAACTCCTGGACTTCTCCTCGGGGCTCTGAGAGGGAGTGCTGTGATATTCTGAGTTGTGCGGAGGAAGCAGGTGTGGTGTAAATGTAAACACAGCACTGAGGAATGGCTCTCATTGTCCTGGTTTCACCTCTGCTAAAGTGCTGGTCTTCTATCGCGTGCCCAGAATGTATCCCATTACTCTGAGCCACTTAATGCTTGACGATATCCAGAGCTAAAAAGCCTCTACTGTCAAGAGACACTGTGAATGGAAGAGTAAGCTTCAGTGAATAAGACCACACACTGATTCCAGTATGAAGCTCATCTTCTGAGCTTGTTCATGTATCGTGTATCAATGACATAAGCCGGTGTATGGTACCAAAGGATTGATAAATAGGAACAGTGCCAAGTTATGTTTTCACAAGCGAATCTTACTTTAATGACCAACTTCCTTTTATAGATGAAAGACCCTGTGATTTCACAATTTGGTGTCTGTGGATGCTATTCCTAGTCTTACTATTCATACCTGTACAAAGATTTTGGAAAAAAAAGAAAAGAAAAGAAAGTACAGTCAAAACGATATATATACGTGTATATATATATATATGTTTATCGTATAATTTTAATGTTTAAGCAAGTTTTATTTTAATATATTTGTTAACATATTATGTTTTTTTTGTTTTTTTTCCCCAGCAGCCATTACTCAAGTCTTTAGCGTCACATGATTCTTCAGAATTCTGGTATGCTGATTTGGTTCTCAAGAAAGATTTCTTATTATTATCAATCTAGAAAACAGTTGTGCTATTTATTGTTTTTGTGAAACTACAGTATTTTTTTTTGTCAAGAGTTTAGGTGAATTCAAAATTCAAAAGAGTAGCATTTATTTGAAATATACTTTTTCGTTTTGATTAATCACAATTAATTGATTCCTAAATATATATATATTTTTATTTTTACATAATAAATGCATGTCTGTTTGGTGAATATAAACACACACACACACAAAATACAATGCACACATATTATGTTAACAAAAACTTTTATTTTTAATAAAATTAATTGTGATTAATCATTTGACAGCACTAATATATATATATATATGTATATGCTAGTTCTTATAAAGGATGGTTAACAAATCTAACTTTTTACAGGATTTTAAAAATATGGAGTCTTTCTATTCTTGGAAAACATACTCAAATATTGCTGATTCATTGGCATTAACTTTTTTTTTTTTACTCGATCAAATGCATGTTAGAATGAGAATGTCCCCTCTTCCTTAGACCACCGGCTTTCGTTGACAATAGCAAATGAGAAAATAGTCCTCATCCAGCAGTTCCGTGTGGTCTGTCCTATGTGAATATAAACACCCGATCCATCTGATGAAGGCATTTAGAAGTGCTACAAACTTCCAGGCAGGTATATTGAAGCTCTGCAGGACAATGACCCTCCAGCAGGTGAGTTTGACACCCCTGGTCTAGATCTATAAATGGAAGCCTTCCAAACCTTCCACCTCATATCAGAGCATTCTTCTAACCCAACATGTCTGAGGCAATACTGGAAGCTACAGGAGCTCAACCGGGTCAGAATGGGAGTGAAGAGGAAAAATAGAACAGTGCTCTTGACCTGCCCTCGGCCCCGCTCCCACAGAGCCCGACCTGCAGGAGGGGCTGAGGGATATCTTACCCATGCTGCTTGACTAGCCAACCGAGATCAAAAGAGCTCGCGGCTCCCCTCCCCTCCTGTCCCAGCCAGGAGCTGATTGAAGCGATTCATGACCAGGTCATGACCCCTGCGTGCCAGGCACGGCTGAGGACAGACAAGCAGCTTTCCAAAGCAGGTTTCGCAGATTCAAACTGAAGCAACCACATCTTTATCAGAGCCTTTCACCTTTCCTGGCTATAAATCATGTGGTTTCCTTTTTCGTTCACCTGTTTTTCCTTTTTGTTTTAAGTTCTGTTGTGTGGCGAATGGAATCTCAGCCTTGAAGTCAACATGAAACAGTATTTGTGACCCATTTAATTTGATAAAAGATATATTTCTTATTAATGTCCGCAATAAATTATCATTATTTAACAATGAGCAATACATGTGTTACAGTATATTACTAATCTTTAACACTTACACACACACACACATATGTGTGTGTAATACTATATATAGTAAAATTAAAACATAAATGTTACCCAAGCATGACACAAGTGTAAAAAGGAATCTATCAGGAATTCACTGCATTTTTATTGTATTTTGTTAGATTTTTTTGTGTTCTCTTTAAATTTTTTTTATTAAGTTTGCATTTTTTTGTAAAGGCAATTTTTACATTATTTTAAAAGGAACACAAGTTTGTGATGATCATGTTATAAACCCACAGTCTGCCTTTATAAATCTGTGCAACTAATACAAAGGTTTCAGTCTAATAAACACTTTGATGCATTGATTTATCTTTGATCTTTTTGGATCCTTTGATAAGCAAATATTTTTGTTCCTCACTATCTGCCTTTTGTGACATTGTTCACTTCACACAGGCCTCTTTTTCTCCCTAAGACGTCCTTTCGTATAGTCTGTGAGTATACATATTGATTCTAGTTATACTTCCTAGCATGGGGCAGCTTAGTCCTCGTTCAATGTCCCTTTCTGTTTTAATTAAAAGGTTATTAATACGGTATCAGGCGAGGAGATTAGCCCCGCGGTTATTGAGGGAGAGCTTTGTGGAATCACAATGTCCATTCTCTTGGGCCCTGTCAAATTTATCAGGTTCAAGGGCAACAATAGGCACTAGAATATCAGCTAACAGATCCATAGAAGCTTTTGTCTTGGCCGGCGAGAGATCTAAATTGCCTTGTGTTGTTAAGCTAAAAGCTTATTCAGAGGAATGCTAAAACCCTCGCCTTTGATCTGTCAAGCAAAAAAAAAAAAAAAAAAAAAGATGAAGGAGAAAAGGAGTAGAAACAACAATAGTATTTGGAGTATTTCATTATTCCCATTTGATTGCTTGCAGTTTGGTCACTGGCGTGATAGTAGTAGCTCAACATATTCCATTTCATATCAATGCAAGCGTCGGTTAATAAGGGAAATCCCAAGTTTGTAAGACAAGCTGGAGAGTGGAAAAACAGGGGTTTTCCTGTTCCCTTTGTGACTTTTTTTGATGGTCAAGGATCCTGCAGACAGAATGTCTTGGTTAAACATGACTGCTTCCAAATACAACCATAACAGAGCTTAAATCACCAAATAACTTTTATTGTTCCACTGTCTAGACGTTCCGTAATTACAAGATTATTTAATATCCCATTCACACATACATTACTGAAGCAGTCATTTATTTTTTCCTCTATTAGTAAAAATGAAGAAGTGTATCAAAACCTAGAAATGATAAACCAGATTTTTGTTATTAAAAGAGTGTTAAGGAAGACCTGACCTCTGTCATGCTGCTCATTATCACAGGGGTCATACCCGAGGTGAAAAAGCTTTATCGCAATACTGCACCTTCCAATTAACCCACAATTCATTCTCTTGCACAGACATGCTGTTTACTGTCACAAAAACGTCCAATCAAATTCACCGCCTTCGCGATAGGTCTGCCAGCCAATGAGATGCTATTGTTCAGACGCTCATAAATGTGTTGTGTCCTAACTACCTTTGTTTAGTTTTATAGTCTTTGTGCACTAGTATAATGTGACCATTTGACGAACACATCGGTTTTATTATACACTTTCAATGGGAAGTTAATGCTTGTCAAATGTCAGATGGCAGAGTCAGTGCTCTCTACAACCTAAAGTTTTATTTTCAAAATTATATGCATTTATTCTATTGGCTATTTGTAGATTTTCACATGCTGACATTAGAAAATAAAGGTTTTTGAGAGGTGTTCTTAACTTTCAGATGTCAAAGACTAAATGAATAAGTTTCCATAATGTTAATTTGAAATTAGGACAAGTAAAAGGCTGAAGAAGGGACAATTCATCATATGGATTTTGCATACATTTTACATATGCCTTTGATTTATTTCAGAGTGAGCAGGCTGCAAATGTTATGATGTGAACTGCACCTGATGAAATATTACCCCACTGCTATAGAGCACATGCAAATGGAAAGACCATCAGAAAAACAGACAAAAAGCCAAGGCCAGCTGATTGCAAATTGGTGTACAGTATAGGACAGATCTCACGAGTCAATGTGGTATTAATATTACTGTACAAAAAATATTCTTTATTTCATGATATTGACTTTCCATGTGCACCTGGTGGGTGGAGACCAAATTCATCATCCTCTAGAGTTACATGCAAGCGTTACCGTGTCAGTTTGAGGGTAGAGCACTCAAAGATTTATATTTCAGCACTTCCTTGTATAAACATCTCAAGACTGAGGATACATAGGCTAAGAAAATGACAATTCCCTATGGATTCTGTAAAGTTTTTACTCTTTCATCTCTAAAACTGGCAGTCTGGTGTGTTTGGGTAGAATTTTAAATGAGCATTTACAGAAATAATCCAAAAATAGTATGAATATGGAGTATAGAAGAACTTCTATTCACTTACATGTTATTGTAAATGAGACTTTTCACTGTGTTTGCAGTGAAATGTTTTATACGACTCTGAAAATGTAGTTTTAGATACATTAAGAGAAATATATTTTTTTTGTTTTTGATCATATTCAGTTACTAAGAGATCTAGTGTTTGCTTTAAAGAAAGGCAGCAGATAAAAGATCCGATTCTTTCCTATGGGACTTTCTGTAAAGCTTGTCTGAGTGAGCAACAATAACCGAGGAGGCGGAGTTTAACAAAGGGTCACTTGGTGCACAGCTGAACAAATTCAGCTGCTAGTAAGGTGTTTATTTACTGTTTACTAGCCTATTAGCTCTTTGACTTCTTATTCATTTGTAATATTTTAAAAATCTTGTCAGACATGAGGTTAGGCGGTTCTGTGTCATACAGAAAAGCACTTTTTTCAGGGCCTCACGGGTGGAGCAAACACTCCACTTTGTCATATGTGCTGGGTTTGGCTTGAGTCCAAATGGACCTCTAATAGACCCTATTCTAGGCCCTCAGCACTGTGGTCTAGATCCCCAGGGTCTGATTAGTCTCAAGAATTATTCTCGAAAAGGGCACAGTGAAGACAAGGTTGATTCTAATTTCAGTTCTAAGCAGCACAGGAGCGAGTGTGTGGTCTGGAGCAGACATGAGCAGTTGATAGTGCTCTAAAACCCACTTGAGTTCTGCATATCTCGAGCTTTGACTCTAAGTGAAAGTGTTAGTTCAAGCGGCCTTGCTGGAAATAGTATTGCTTTCGTGAGGGGCTGGCTCAGAGGGATATTTGTGTCTTGTGATTGCCTTAAGACAGTATGAGGAAGGCAAAGGCCAGAGGAAACATATCCTGGTCATATGAGCATGAAGTTTGTGTTTATGGTGAAACAGTGATGTTCTGTTCACTGAGCAGCCGTGAAACCAGATGGAAAAGTTTGCCTGGGTTCACAGCCTACCTCGAGGCACGGTAACTTATTTTCACTGCTGCAGTTGGACACGGAAAATGATACTTGTCTCGTTTGACATCCAAAACATACACTTGAATAAAAGTGAATGGAATAGAGCCATGTGATATAAGTCAAATCCTGGAAAAAATAATGCTAGATTTTTTGTGAGTTTGCAAAAAATAAAGAATTGTGTTTTCTTTATTGCGCGAGTTTGTTAAGCACAAAAATTGCTTTTTATGGGGAAAAATGACCTGACGAAATTACAATTTTTTAATACAATTCCAAAATTAAAAGTTTGGAATTTTAAAGATTTATGAAACACTACTGTTGTAATGCAAATCCTGCTGTTGTTTTTTTATTATTAAATGCTTGTTAATTTTTAATAGTTTAGGTTAATAAAATATTTTTTCTGTTTTAAAAAATAATTGTGACAGTAAATACATTTCCATTAAAAGGATTTCAATTTCAACTTTTTTTTTTTTTTTTTAAATTCTATTCATCAAACAATCCTAAAATAATTTTACAGTTTCTACAAAAATATTAAGCTTTATAACTATTTTTAACATTAATGATAAGAATAAATATTTCTAAAGCAGCAAATCAGCATACTGAAGGGTCACGTGACACTGAAAACTAGTAAAGTAATTTCTATAGAAAATTAAAACACTTTTAAATTGTAATAATGTTTCACAATATTGCTGTTTTTTTGCTGTTACTTTCAAAAAAACTTACTGATTTCATGAAAGTGTATATACCACTAGGCAATGCCACAATGAAACAGTGACATTAAATTATTATTATTAACAAGAATATTATATGATTTATGCACCTCCCACCCATCTCCTTCTACTGTTAGTTAGTCCTCCCAAACCCTGACTATGCCTGTAGTTTTTGCCGTTTCTAATCTTAAACCGTGTAAAAGAGATAATAGAGCTCTAATTTGGTTAAATGCACATCCATGCACACGTGTTAGTGTTAAGCTTAAGGTCACAGAGGAGTGACTGACTTGGGCTTGTCTGCCTGGGCCTCTTGAAGCATGGCCTTTGCATTCCAGCGCCCAGACAAGGGCCAGCAGCTCCTATGAGAGAGCGAGAGGGAGGAAGTTTCTGCAGGGAAGGGATTATGCGCAGTTTCCTCCCCCTCCCACTCGCTCTCTCCTGGTGCTCCATAAACTATGTCAGAAAAGCACTAGAAACTTAAACCTGCTCCTCAGGTACACGACCCTACAGACAGGATTATGCTCTCCCCGCATTTGCGGTATCTTTTTCGGCTCTTCAATTTCTAGCTTCTTTTCTCTGTGTATGTGTATATGTGTGTAGGTCATGTGGTGAAGGATGGGCCAATCTCATTGGAGAACGGAGCAGGGAAACGTTACAGCTGCACAATGCTGAAGCCGGTTTTCTGCCTGACAGGCACTTAAAGCGATTCCACTCATGGATGAGGTAGGGGGTGCCGGGTGGGGAGGGGGATAATAGATCGTTCGCAGGAAGGGGGAAGGTCGTTTCACTTCTTTAGCTCCAAGTTTCTGCGTGGTCTAGACAGCAGTTATTTCAAAACCTTAAATGGAATAGACTGTGATAAAGGAGGATGCTTTACTTTCTTTATGATACTCAGAGGCTAAAGGCATGGTAAGTGTGTTCTGCCTTCTTTGTCTACACAATTTAGAGTAAAGTGCATTTGTGCCATCATGTGTATGTGCGCACATGGACATGGACTACTAAATATCTCCAATTTTTCCCTTAATAATAGCTTTTTGTTTCCTCCTCTGTGCTCTTGTATTGACTTTTCAAACAAGCTCTGTGTGCCTTATCAGCTGAAACTGAGAATTGAGGCAAAAAGCCAAGCTTTGTGCTTGATTTCCAGACAAGTTCATGGCCTGGTCTGGATTTTCAGTCTTTTACTTGGAATCAAGTAAAAACAAGAGGCTGAATTTACTTTCAGGAGTTCCTGGTTCCGTATTGTCATTTCTTTCTTATTTTTTTTATTTGTGGTTTTAGATTCTATCAGTGTTTCATATGTATAATATCTAGTTAATAAGTTATAATATATCATTCTAACATTTATATTGATATTATTAAATAATAGCTCAGTATTACATCTCTTTAGTAGATTTCTTATGCTAAATAATATTTTTTATAAGCGTATTTAGCTGTACATGTGTCTAGTCCAGTTTCTCTTTGGCGAGAGCAAACACTAACCAGCAGGCTCCGTCACTTTCAAGGACTTTCTGGGAATAACTTTCAATATTTACCTGTGTGTGCTGTTCATCGCTGCATCCTGTATGCTGTTTATAGTCATGTATGCTGTTTGTTTGTGTAGTGTGCTTAGTCATCCAGTTAAAAGTTTTATGTGGATGAAAGAAAAAAGCTAAATTCATTTATATTTGTTGGATATTCCATCCACTGCTTTGGTCGAACCAGTTTTGAAGTTATTAACCATTAAACAGATAATATTACATTACGTCGATGATGATTGACATTCCTGTGGGTGTGGAAAAGCTGTTTTCCTATTCAGGCTTTTGGTGAGTTCACTGACTAAACCACCCTGCTGGGAATGCTGTTTGAAGACCTACATTCATCGAGTCGGCAAGATGGCCCAATTAGCCAAGTTAAGATTCTTGGTCTGAGGTGCCATGCATGGGAGTAGCAGGTCAAGTGTAGATCAAGAAAACTGTAATTGGAGTTCGCAGAGGATTAAGACAGATTAGATCCATCGTGTTCAAATTCCTCTGGTGAATGTGGAATTTCTTGAATCATATTCACTCGTTATGCTGCCGAATGTATTTGTAGGTATTCCAACAGCCTTCTGGGAGCCATTTAACGAGGAATAAATTAATCACACTAATGTTTGGGAAATAAGTGTGATTTGCTATAGTATATAGCTCATTTTTCTAGCCCTTTCAGTAACTTAGTTTTCAGGGACTTTTACTTTGAATGCAAAAGCAGAGCTGTATTTGGCAGGTGAGGCAGCATTGTTTGAAGGCCGTCTACTTTGCTGTAGTGGTTTTGAGCATCCACCATCAAAATGTCGCTCTTGTGACATTTTTACCTCAGAAAACGAAAAGAAAGCCTTCACAATTGACTAACATTACATGTAAAATGACTTCTTCGGCAACATTTAAATTTTTTTTTTTTTGTAATTATGCTATTCAGTGTATTTGTAACGTAATTTATATTGGATTGTTATAAAGAATCAATATGTTTGAGCTCATAACCCCACTCTTATCACTAACCACTGCATAACAATTACATTTAAGCTATTTTTGTACAATATTTTAATATAACAAATAATTTTAAAAGCATTTTTTATTATATTACGTAGTTAATATAAGACAATAAGTCCATTTTATGCACTGTATTTTACGTCTTTTAAAACCATGTTATAGTTTTGTATAAAGAAAAGAGCAAAATTTAAATTGTAGTCACTTCATATCATCTTCTTTCAATTGGCTTTCAAATCTCATTCAAAAAATACATTCAAATTTGGTGCGTTGCAGTTGATTTAAAGGTAATTGGCCTCAATACTGACTTTAAACCCGAATCAAGGAGATGGCATATTTTGGATTGAGATTTGGGAGCTGCAGCAGAGATCTGAGTATAAGGCATAAAAGTTGTAAGGACTACATTTATGGTGCTTTTGTATTGTATTGTATACAGCTGACAGTGAAAATCTGTGTCAGACATATCTTTGGTTGTAAAATGCAGGGATAATATATATTTATAATTGCAAATTATCGATCTGTTATCTGCTTTGTAGATTAATTTGTAATATAAGGACATCCTGATGCCTGCTTGAAAAAATAAGCTTGGCTTGAAAAATGTAAAATCAGTAATAAATGCCATAGAAAAGATGGTTTAAATGTTTATTTGAAATTACTGCTTAAAAGTCAAAATCAATTCCTTGCATGTTAATCTATTTTTCATACATACTGGCTGATATCCCAGTCAAAGTGAAACATTAGATTTTACTTGGAATTGTCCGAACATGCTTCTGCTTATGTATCATCTCCTTTGCAAGTAAGCTGTACAAACACCTGTGATGAATACAAAGGAAGCATAAAATGTCAATTTTTTCCCCCCAAAATCACAGGACACTTGTTTGGGGAAATGACAAGACAAAAGAAGCAGTATGTGTGTAGAATGGCTCACTGATATCCACAGGAAAGAGACAGCGAGAGAGTTCAACAAACAGCAAGTAATGTCAGACTTGTCACTATTACAGTCTGTTTCGCAGTGAAGAAAAACAAAACCATTTTCTTTTCTCTCTCTCTCTCTCTTTTTTAAATAAATGGTTTAAGGTGATTTGATACGTAATATTTTGCCTGCCAAAACAACTTTTTCTGCAATACTGCTGTGAAAAAGAAATTCTTGTAAATATAACATCCACAGAATGTTTTCATGACATGTCACAACTCTTTATATTCTATATATAATCCGTTGACAACTTGTACATTATATTAATAATTGACTAAATTTAAAAAATATATATATACATAGAATCAATGAATACAATATAACAGCATGGAAGCATACAAAAATAAATAAATAAAAATAAAACACAGGAGTAAATCAATGTGTGCCATTCCATAAATTGTATACACAATCTAGTCTACTTCATATATTTGATAGCCAAATTTAAACTAAATTTAGATTCTGGAGCTAGAATTTTAAAGTTTTAAAGTTTTTCGAATCTTAGCTTCCCAGAAACAGTTTGTAGTGTCAGTGTTTGTCACTTTTATCATATTTGAGAGAGCTCATGTGATATTATTATGTCTTTTGTATTTTGAAGTGGCACCCAAGGGTTAAAAGTCTCAGATTTGAAATAGTAGGTATATGTCATGCCAACTATAGTGCTCTCCCAAGCTATGTACTTCCAGAAGTACTTGGAGAAAAAAAACTGGGTAGTGAGAACAGCTAGGGTTTCAGTGAAATAAGCCTCCTCCAGGCAGGGGCTCATACTCCACTGTAATCCTTGAATAGATCTTCCAAATGACAAAGGCCTGATGTCATGCTCTCCTTCTGTGTGTGTCAAGCTGGCAGACATACCCTCGATTCACAGCACGATCTGTCCGCAAGTCCAAAAACACTGAAGAGTGAGGACATCCATGTCCACAAAGAGACGACTTAATCATGAGAAGAGCGCTGTATGAATAACAGATGTACAGAACCACAAAGCAGGAGTGAGCAGAAGAAGAGCCCTTCATTCAGATGCACGATAGAGATGATAACATGAGTTATTAAGAGGGAGATTATGAGATTTTACATCCTGTGAAATGGAGATTTATAGGATTTAAACAAGTCATGTCAAAGATTTTTACAGAATATATTATTCCTAAAAATTTAATTGATTATTAAATATAATTATAAAATTAAATGAAATTAATTGATTACAAAAACACATATTATACATATATATGATTGTTATACACACACACACACACACATATATATAAATGATTAAATGAATGCTTTTATTTTTTATTTATTTATTTTTTTCAGACTCACATATACATGTTGTGCTTTAAGATTTTATTTCAGCTACTTTTGCTTCTCATTTAGTGAAGCATCACTGGTGCAGATGTTCCATATAAAGTACAGTCAAGCAGGTTGATTTGGCCCAATCACCACCCGTCGTCCCATCCTGACCCTTCCTCGCCCTCTAATAATTGGACAGCAAATCTCTATGACATCACAGACGGAAGTCATGCACACGGCTGCTGTCAAGTGTGATAGCAGACACTGAAGGGGGGAATTAGAGATGTCTGTTAGAATAGACGGGGCATCGGAGGGCATGGGAAAGTGTGGCGGGGTCACTGGACACGTGTGTGGAACCCAAAGAATAGTCAATCAACTGGCCAGCCCTTCAAGATGTATCCTGCTCCTGTCCAGAAGGTCCATACTGTGACTGGCTTGAGAACAGCTTGTTTTCCCAAACTAAAAATGCAGATTAGTTTTTCTTTCCTCCCCTAAACTCCATTTTGTTTTATTGCTAGCTAATAAAGAGTGTTGCATTTTATGAAACTTCAGCTGTAATGTTAAGTGGTATATCATATTAGTTTTTCTCAAATCCACATTATTGACATTAATCTAAAACTAGTGTTTTGTAAAAAAAAAGTTCACAGGTGGTTGGGCTGAAGTAAACGTTGAGCGTTCAATAATGATGACATATGCTCGTTTTGGAGCGTTTTGGCACTAAGGGAACAGAAGGGATGAGGCCGTTTTAAAAGGAAGGTTGCTTTGCTTGACTTCCCCTCCTGGAGCGATCTCCCCCTCACAGGACTGCTATTTTATTAACAATTCATATGGAAATGAGGGGCAAGGAAGGACCAGATTCTCACATAAACTTGATGTGGCCATGAATGTGTCTCTGTGTTTGCCATGACCCTGCTGTGGCATAAGACACTGCCTGCTAGGGCCTGAGGGGCAGACACAAAGAAAGAAATGAAAAGCAAGCACATTCCTGCACGGCACACAAAGGCAGCAGGAGAAAGGAAGAAAGAGAGGGAGAAAAGACAGAATGAACCCCATCTCTCTCCCTCTCGCGTTTTTTTTTTCACAGTGTGATACCAGCATTTTCTCCAAGTCACCCTTCAGGTCATTCGTCCTCTGCTCAAACTCTCTCTCCACTCTTTTATTCTCATCTAGGATCAATAATCATATATTAGGGTTCAGATGTCTACATTGAAAATCTGATATTTAATTATTTTTAAGTCTAAAAAAAATGTTCCAGGATTTAAAAAAGCTATATGATAAATATTTTTTTAATGTTTAAATATTGAAATGTAATTTTGTAAGAAATAAATTAAATATAACTAATATTAAATAATTTGTAAAAATAAAATAAAATAAAAAATAATAATTATTATAATAAATTAAATCATGTGAAACAGTCCTAAATAACAAATTAGGTCTTAAACCGTAAATGTAATGTTTTTTGTCTTGCTTTAGGTAATTATTTGCTCAGTTTGTTATGCTGATATAAATATCCTAGTATAAGATTATTTGTAATGAAACATTTAATGAATTGTACTAAATTAAAGAGTAATACACACTAGAGGCATTTTTTTTCCAATGATCACACTGTGTCAAAATAACCAAACCAAATCCTTCTTATAAATAAAGCATTTAAAAAAAATCTATTTTTTGTTTGCTTAATTACAGAATATTGTATATTTGTGCATTTGCATTTTTATATATTTTATATTTGTACATTTGTTATATTTCTATAAATTACACAAAAATGCATAGTATAAAATGTATATATAAAATATAAATTTGCATACATATTTTTAACATTATAAAAACTACAACATTGTTAATCATTGTTAATGCATCTGTACTTTACACAGTTTTTTTTCTATTTCTATGAATTGTACAAATTTATATTGCACAATATATTCATGTTTTTCATGTTTAAAATGCCCAAAAATATTTTTGCATTTAAATATACAATATTTTTCATCCTTCAAATTTTTCACACATACACACACAGTTGCTTTTTGTGATTTATGAGGACTCTCCATAGGCGTAATGGTTTTTATACTGTACAGACTGTATGTGGTATTGCCCTACACTGACCCTACACCTAA
>JAUMHE010000067.1:12252457-12266484 GCA_032359235.1 Enteromius mattozi
GATTTTCAAAAAAACACCATTTAGTATGTTTTTTAAGCCTTTTGAATTACGGGGACACTGAAAATGTCCTCATAAATTATCTACATATTGTAATACCTATGTCATACCCATGTCATTATATAAATTTGTGTCCTCATAAACCACATAAACCTGCACCCACACACACACACACACATAGTAATTGTCACACTGACACTCCTCGGGTTCTTTCTTTACAATCTATAAAGTAAAGTGTGCTTCTGTCTTTGAATGCTGGGATTGATGCTAAAGCTCCGTTAACCTGTTTAAAAAGCAATTAGGTTTGTGTGTGTGTTTGTGTTTGCTCAGGGTGCTTGTTGCAGCTCTGTCATTCATGAGCCGGACTCCTGCCTTTGGGGGGTGCAGGGGCGGTGTTGACCGCCGTCATCTTTTGTGTATTGACTCGTTTGTGTCACACTTCACAACAAGCTGCATCTTGTCATGTAAATAGAGGGTATTTAACAGTTCTCAGGCAATTAAACAGATAATGGTGTTTTGTTAGCTTGTGTAATGCAGTGGGGATCTTTATGTGTTGTGTATATTAAGGAGGGATCTGTTGGAGTTCTTGTGTGTTTTAAGAGCGACAGGGTAATTGAGGTACAATCCACAAAAATGAAGTTTAGTAACTTAAAAAAAAATACATATATATATATATATACATATGGAAGCAGAAAAAAAAGACAGATTAATGTGAAATGGACAGAGCGATTGAGACTCTGTTACGAAGAAGGAAAAGCAGTGGGATTATTGGCAGACAGACAAGGTTATCGTTTGTTAGCAGTGACCAGAACGCGAATGGGCTGGAGACAATGTCGTGTGGTCGGGTCAAGCTTTCTGCCTAATCTACTGATGTGACTATAAATAATGCATAGAGTGAGCTCAACAGAAAATCACAGCTGGTCTTGGCTTCATTGTCTATTGTGAGTCACACGTTCGAGCGAGCCAAAAGAACATATTGAATAGCTGTTTCAAAGTCAAAACACTAAGATGTACATCAAAAATGACACTTTCGGACACGGACGTTTAACGCATAACGCAAGTGATAAAACTGCATTGGTTGGGTCACATTGACTGTTTTTTCTGTTCGTTTGTTCCATTGGCAATGCAGTTTCTTTTTTTAAATTATTATTATTTGTATTACTTGTCTTTCTTTATGTGATATTTGATTTTAAATCACTATTTTAGATAGCTAAATGCTGTTCAGACCTTTTCTTAAAATTATTTTGAAAGGCACCTCTTTCTCTCTCTGTTTATATTTTTATAGAATTAATGTCATTTTCTAATAGCTTACTTAAAGTGTCTACAAATTTCAGCTGTTAAAACAAGCACAACAATTTGGCTTGATAACGTCATTTTGTTCTGTGGTTGAAATTTGCATTAAAGTTGTATAAATTCTATGGAAAATGATGGTGTGAAAATCGTATATATATCAAAGCTCCGTAATTAAAACAAATGCTTTGCTTTCTGAGCAGCTGCAAAGACTGGAAATAATTTTCCAATTACTTTTTAACGTTTGTTCATTTAACGGCTATATTTTTATGACAATAGGCAGTAAATGAAATCAGACAGTGGGTGATTTCCAGACTCAAATCAGACCTCGAGCTTCCATATTCTGTGACCTCACCACCAGCTACTGACATGGCGTGTGTGGTACACTGCGTGGGGCTTCGTCCAATCAAATTTCTCCAAAAAAAATCCCCTCTTCAGCACCCTTAAACACCCAGTTTGGTGCATTCTCAATCTTTCACCAAAACTTAATTGAGCAGACAAAGAACAAATGTTCACTGCGGCTGATAAGATACAAAACTGTTTCTTTTTATGAAACTGCATTGACCACAAATTATACAAATTACATTGTAATTTATGTAAAGAAATATATGGGATCGGAAAAAGAGTACCACAAAAATATCCTTGCTTTCGTACATTTTTAAATAACATTTTAAAGAAATTATGTCTTAGAATATATTTCAGTAAATATTTTTTCCCATCTTGCATTTGGGATATTTTTAAAGTTACTATTTAACAATTAATTATTATATTTTTCAGTATTTAATAATCATTTTTAAACACTAGATAATACTGAGCACTTACAACTGATTATAGCCAGAATATATCAGTTAAGAAATATTTTAAAATTATCTATTAAATATAGTGTAATAGTATAGTATAATATTATTTGAATTAATATTGCACCATAAAAAATATAATTGTCTTTCAATTTTAATGTTTGCTATATTCTTTTTCTTCATTTGTGCTGTCATATATGATATTTTTTTGTGCTATTTAGTATGCTTTAATATCATTTATATATTATACTGATGCAATTATATATCATACTTCTATGTCATTTTCATACATAGTGAAAATTCTATATATAAATAATTTCAACACCATTTTAAGAAGCAGATTTAGGATCACTAAAATTATTTTTAGTGTTTTATTGGTGGTCTTTTTCTGTCTCAGAAGAAAAGCAGCCTAAAATCCTAATAAAAGCAACGTATTGAAGAATACATTGAATTCCTTTGTATTTAAGAAGTCTAATACTAATTCAGTGATGTTTGACTAAATTCAGCACTCCAAAAATTTAATCATAATATGTACACCGTGAAAGCCCAATAATCCTAAAATAATTGCAACATGTCCAAGTGCCGAGATAAGTTCAAAAACTCACAGCTAAATGTTTCAGTTAGATACATTAAACACCAGAAAAAAGGATTAGGGTTTCTTTATTTCCATTTAATCTTTTACATCAGTTTATTTAAAAATTCAGTTATACTAAATATAGTATAAGAGAACAGAATTATACTTACCTTAAGACATCAGTATGTCACATTTAATGTTTGTTTTTTCTCTTTTTAAAAAGAAACTCTTCTATTTGTCATCCATGCATATTTTAAGATGGCTTGGAAACAAAAGCAGTGCATTTGCCAATTCTTTTGTTTAAATAGTCTAAAAAGTCCCTCTGCGGTTGGTGGTCATCCCAGTTGATATTGAAAAAGCAAACAGTTGTATAGCAGCATGCAAAATCCACGAGTAACACAAAGCTGAACTCACTTCAGGATCAATAACAGATACAAAAAAATGACATTGATAAGAAGTATTATCCAAATGTCCCAGATAATCAAAACAGAGAAGCGTAGAAGAGGAAGAGAAAGCAGAAAGAGCAGAAAGAGGAAAAGAGAAAGAGAGAGAGAACTGGAGAAAGAGGGAAAGAGAGAGAGAGGGAGGGTTCGAAAAACGAGAGAGTTGGCCCACAGCGCGAGCTTGATTAGAAAAAATGCTTACTAAGCTATCCGTTTCACACATGCACAGACAGAGGGTTCGATATTCAGTCGATCGATGAGGGAAAAGGCACAAAGGCAAAATCGGACGGAGCTCCTTTTCAAATTCACATCTCCGATGTCCCCCCCTGCAGTCTGCGCCGGTGCGACGCACGGGGAGCAAGGGTTACTTCAAGGCTGATCCGTGGACCACGCAAACAAGTCTAGACCGGTGACCTGCTCAATCGCTCCCTTTGAGGGCCAGGCAAGTTCGGTCAGGAAGAAGAAAGCGAGGCGTGCCCTCTTTTCATTGAGGGAGCAAGGAGGTAAGGAGGGCAAAGAGAGTAGGCATCTGCTTCCATGGTTACTAGCCAAGTATGAGGATCCTGCTATTCAAAAGGCTCCGTTCTCATGCTCTCAGCCAGCCAATGTCACACGTTCTGAGGGAAGGCAGCACAGGAGGAGACCCACGGCTTCTTTTAATGCTCTAATGATACGTGCACGGGCTGCTCACCAGAGAAAGGAGAAATGATGGAGGATAGAAGGGCGACTCTATGTCACATGACTGCGTAACATAGCTGTGTTATTATTTATTAATTTTTTTTTTTTAAAGCAAGGTGTTATTTAGTGTTATATCGCTTTGAAGGGTCTGATTTTACTCCAAAAAGAGCCAAACTTTAAGATGAGCGTGAAGGTCAAATGTTGTTGGATACATTGCAGATGTGTTATTGTGTTCTGTCGGATACTTCGGATAGTGGCTCTTTTTTTCTTGTTGGATGTGTTATTTTAATTAGTCCAAAAAATAATATTAGAAGAGCTTGATGCACAGAGACTATAAAAAAATATGCTTACCTTTTGAATTCACTTTTCTTGGTCTCGTCAAAACGCCACGGGTTTCTGTTTAATGACAGAGACGGGCAAAAAGAAAGAAAGGTCATTAGGTATTCCAACATTTTAGTAAAGCATTTTATGTTTTGTTTTTTTTTGGATCCAAATATTTGTATTTCTGGCGATATGGTGAAATCTGTTTTGGAATGCTGGACTTGTCCCAGCAGCTGACACTTGCTCCACCAGACGCACTCGAAAAAACAGACAGATGGCTGGGACAGAGGAAAGGGGCAGAGCAAAGGGAGATTTACTGAGGGATCGTGGGAAAGTCTTGAGCTCAGTTCACCTGCTTAAAGGGAGGCAAGAGCGAGAATATATTTTCTAACCAGTGACCCATGATTAAAGGGAAGGCTTAAACTGTCCTATAATTCCAAGGAAGCACCAAGCATTTTAAATCTGTGATTTTATGATAAACATTTTTTTATGATACAAAACTGTTATTTAATGATAGACTATTTTTAATTGCATACAAAATTATAAAGTAAAAATATAATTTGATGCTACCAGCATAAGATGCATTTTGACTTTTTATTTTGGATTTGGTTATGAGGTTGCATTGATGGTGTTCATTCATTTGTGGCTTAAATATGATAAATTTCATCTAGACAGGCAGCTTTTATCCATTTTTTTCTGTCTGTTTTTCTGCAAGCTGCAGCCACGTTTAAAAGACACTGTTTTCATTTGTATGAAAAATGCCAGGCCATTTAATGTAATTTCAGTGCACTTGGGATCAAACAAACGAGTTCCCTAACGTTAAACAGGAAAAGGGGGGATCAATCGCTTCAGGCACTTGCCCTACCAGTGTAGAGAAAGTGAGAAGACTTTGGGGGAAGTTAGGAAGTGCTACTGGTGTCTTATCCTTTTTACGTCTATTGTTCTTAACAAAGGCCAGTCACAATAACCCCTGGGGTGGATGGCACTCCACTGAATAGCCACTTTGGTGGGATTTAACGGGTTAACCCTACACAAAAGGGGTTGAGGCCATGTAACACAGCAGGGGTAGAACGTCGGAAACACCAGGAATCTACATGCTCCACTTCCCTAACAGTTGGCCTTAATTTAACTCTGGCTTTTGCATATTTTCCATACATTCTGAGTTCCTTTTCCCCCGCATTATCTGCAAGTTTGATTCTGTGAGCGATGCAGAAATACCCCCGATTTGTTTAGTTATACAAAAAAAAAGAAAAAAAAAAGCCTCGATGCTGAGCATTCGCTGCCCTCGAGTAGTGTACTTGACCTGGAAAATGATTTAGACAAGGTTTGCTTTTTTGCTGCACTCTGATTAGGTTTTGGCTAATATTTATTATTGTAGTCTTGCACTTTGTTCTACTGGCTCTGATTTTGATTGCAAGTTTCTTTGGTTTGCTTTCCATAAAACTGGATCATAACCATTTATTCCCTGTTTCCCTGGAGTGATTTCAGTTTTCGGAGTCTGCTCCGGGGGGAACAGAGAGAGAATGAAGCTTGAGCTTGACCTGAGATTGATTTCATTTCTGAGGGTTTTTTGCTATAGGAATTATTTTGTTAAAAACTCATTTAATCATTCTTCTGAGCACCATTAAAACATGATGAAAATTATAAACCATACCTATGAAGCTGCATTAAGTTACTAATCAGCATCATTTTTATGTAAGCAAATGCAATTTTGTTTTATGTATCAAACTCCAAGCAGAAGATAAATATTTAGATCCGTTTTTCCCATATAATTCATGATCTCAGTGCACTGTAATTTCAGAATCTTGTTTGTTTGTAACAAGCATTGATCACATTATATCATATGAAGAAAATGTACTCCTTTCTCAACGTGTTACCGTAATTATGAATATTATAGTAGCACTGAGTGGTATCACACAATCGAATTGTGCAGCAGTGAAATCTGAGTCTCAGTTTCATGCGGCTCCTTGTTTTGATTTCGCCCCTGAGGAATCGTTCCCCTCGTTTGACCCCAGCTTTCATTATGATGCATTTCTACTCTGTTTCCATTAGCCGTAGTGTTGAGGGATCCCACTTTGCATTGCCTTTGCCTGCCACAGAGACTGTAGTGTGCACAGATTCTTACATGCTAAGCAACTGTGAGTTTTAACAAAGTCATGAAACATCTGCTCACATATGCCCATAAACAGGAACTAGTGCAGTTGGATGCAAAAATATTATTGTGCTAATTACAATATAATAAAATGTTTTCAAAAATAAAGGACAGTTCACAAAGCACACAGTATAATTTGTATTTTTTTTTTTTATTTCTACATTTCTGAAAAAAAAAGGAAAATAGCATTGTATAATTTTTGCTCTTTCACAATTAAACTTTTAAACAACTAACAATTAAACAACTAAATTTTCAGTAGGCCTATATATATATATATATATATATATGTATAATCTGTAATTTAGCACACATTTTTTCAAATGAGAAACATCTTTAAATCTTTTACCATAAATTCCAAAAATATTTGCAGTACATTTACTTTTTTTGTTTATGATTATGATTTAGTTAACCAACAGGTTTTGTCTTTGCAAACTGTGTAAAGTGTAAAAATACTACAATATACATAAAAAAATAATTGTTTTAAATTTTAGCATATTATATTATGGACAAGGTTATCGTTTAGTAGAAAAATAGCAATAAAATAGAAAAGAGGAACAAATCAACAAAACATTTTAAAGAAGATAGTTATGTATATATAAACAAAATTTATAGTGAACAATTATTTAATATTGAGTAAAAACCGTTAGACTGGTCACTATTTTTTTCCTGTATTGTATTTAATTCTGTTTTATTTACCAAACATTGTCATAAAAGCAGCTGATGTCGATCTAGTGAATGCATGGCCGGTCAGATCCTATTTTTCATTTATTTTTAAAAACCCATTCTCATGACCTTCTGAATGGCATTTAAGTTCTACGCTTTACTAATGCCACAAGACATTTTAGTCTCACCCCTCGTGGTGCTGTGGTAAATGCTTTCAGAGATCTGAGAATTAAGGTGCATACTTCAGTATATAGTGTCTGTGTTTGTGGTCCAAGCAGAGTCCATATGAGCCTGAGTTTCCTGAAAGCATTCAATCTCCATTGATGTCCTGAACTCAATGAGTTTTCTGGGGTTTTGAAAATGGGGTTCACCATTTTATTTCTGTCCTCATTTTAGTTCGCCAGTGCTGTTACGATGGTGCCACCAGCACGTTTGGTAATGTGGTCATTATTCTTTATTGCAGTCTCGCACTAAGGTGCTCTTTAGTGAGAGCAGCCTGCGGCAATAACAGCAGTGCTGTTCAGAATCTGAATGAATGGATATTTTCATCTCCTGTGATTTTGAATAGATCTAGAGGCCAAGGGATAATGGTGTTCATGAGTCATTCGACTTTTTAGAAACTTACTAAGCATGCAGGTTTTTAAGTGGTTCTGCAGGACCTTAGGTTCAGAAAACCCATCAAGAACTTTTTTTTTTTTTTCAAACTTTACTTGGTGATATGGTGAGGTGTTTTGTGCAAATCACAGTGCTGCTGTTTTCAATGATTTCCAAAATTGTAAATATTTATATGAATCATTTGGCATTCTGTCTGGCCTATATGATTTAGTCTAATAATAATAATAATAATAATAGTAATAGTAACAACATTGGAACAACATTAATTTAAACCTTTTGATTCAATTTTGAGCTTTTAATGTTGGATTACAAATATTCTTGTTTGATCAGCTTTGGTTTAGTTTGTTTTGGCCGGTCTGCTTGATATTGTTTGATATATTTGAGTCATTGTTCATGTGACATTCTCCAGCTCCCGGAATAAGGATTGCATATAGTCTAATAATTGAATGAAATGGGAGGGAATTTTTATTTTTACATGCCAGCTGTTGAAACTGAGTTGTGAGCATTAGTCTGGCTCAATCTTATGAAATTTCCAGACTTTTGCAACTTGAAATATTTAAAAACAAAGAGTCAGTTTTCTATATTAAGTTTATATCATTTCAAGATGAAGACCAGTGCTGCTCGCTCCGTGATGAACTGAAAGACCTCAAGAGAGAACGAGAGAGAGAGAGGACCAAAATTTCAGTGCAGATTGCAGTTGGTATCACATTAGTTCATTTGCATTTCACCATTCTCATTGTACTGCGATTCTGCGTCTAATGGATAACAAACTGTACACATGCCTATGGTAAGCAATCAACGCTAAGCATAGTTGATCCGCAGACACGGAAAGTAATTAACAAAGTAAGTAAATAAACTGAAATGGCATTTGATTTTTTTGAAGGGAATTCTAATGAATGCTTTCACAAGCTTTTTGCTCGCATTGATCCTGAAATAATGCTTTATTTAGCCATATTGATGCTTATGGTTATTTCCAAGCCTAGATCATTTGAAGTTCATAAAGTATTGATGTTTTTCATAATCATCTAATGTTGTGCTTGGCAGTAGTCTTTTATATGGTGAGAAATTATCAATATATACTTCTATCACATTGGCCTCAGCACTTATATATTTAATAAAATTAAAGAAAGCTTGCCAGTTCAGGTTTGAAAACTTAATCTAATGTATGTGTTGTATGCATAACCAGTTTAGCTTTAGCTGTCAGAATATTTATATATTTATACAAAGTTGTTGTAATAGAAGAGTAAATGAACATGACAAAAAAAGTTTATCTTTGTGTAATAATTAACACTGTAGTCTTCAAAACATGAATTATATTATAAATACGGAAAACTCTTTGTTATGACCAGCTTGCAGGCCAAATGTAACTTTTGCAGACTTCCTACTGTTTTGCAGTCATGTATCCGCAGACACTGGGGTGAGCGTGTGTTTACTGCTGCTTCATGTATCTCTCCCCGAATAGGACCCCAGTTTTCCCCTCAATCATCCGGCAACTGCCGCCAACAAGTCCCGCTAAAATACTGACCGTGTTTAGTCTGGCACTGTGCGAGTAGATTGATTGGCAGCTGGGTCAAACAAAGTCATTTTCTTGGCGCCTCTCCCAGCAAATCTCTACTTGATTCGAACTAGCGCTATCAGGTCCCTTTCCACAGGGGCTGACAAAAGACCTTTCCCTGAAAGCCTCAGGCTCGTAGCCTCAGCTCATCCAATCATCCATCAAAGCAATAATTGCTTAAAATTGACACAAATGGATGGGTGAGTAAAGGGTAGTGAGACAAGAAACGCAGGTGTTGCTATGAATTATGAAGTATTTGAATTTTTTTTCAGTCTGTGTGAAACAACTTTGAAACTATTTTACTTAGAAACTGCTATTAAATTTTACAAATACAAAGAAACAGCAAGTAACGCATTGAATTTACAGTGATATTTTTAAGTAGAAAGACTAAAATATCCTTGTAAAATGTACTCCAGTACAAATCTTAGCTTTATTTACAACTCATCATTAACAACAATCAGTGTTGGGAAGGTTCCTTTGGAAATATAAAGGGATACTGCACCCAAAAATAAAAACTTTTTGACATTAATCACTTACCTCCATGTTGTTCCAAACCTGCTTTGTTCGTCTTCGGAACTGTCAAGTTACTGTCAAGTAAATAACACTGTCAAGGCCCATAAAAGTATGAAAGACATTGCCAAAGTAATCCATCTGCTTTTAGTGGTTCAATCTGTTTTTTGAAGCAATGAGAATACTTTTTGTACACAAAGAAAATAAAAATAACAAACTTTATTCAGATTGAACCACTAATGGCAGATGGACTATTCTGATGATGTCTTTCATACTTTTTTACTGGACCTTGACAGTGTTATTTACTTGGCAGTCAATGGGACATTCACAACCCTCCCGGTTTTCATCTAAAATATCTTAAATTGTGTCTTTAAGACGAAAAACATCGGGTTAAACTGAAGGTTACAGATGAAAAATTCTAATAAATAATTTAATAGTTCTAATTCTGATTCATTTAAACAATTATAGCTCTTTTTCATTCTTTACACACTTAAATATTTGTTAAAAATAGCCAGATGATGAGATAATCTGTGAGAATAAATTATGATAAATGTAAAACAATTCTTGCAGAAGATGTTTTCAGTGTGTCTTTTTCAAGGACACATTGTGATATAAACAACAGTCAAGAAGTACCTGTCACGTTCCTGTCTGTTTTAGTTTCGATTTCATGTCTCCCTGTTTTGGTTTCGTTTTCCCGTTATGCCCTTATTTGGAAGTTCCTGTCTTTATGTGATTATTAGTTCATTAGTCCCCTCCTGTGTTTCCCAGCTGTTTTGAGTTCCCCTCATTAGTCCTTCATGTATTTCTATCCTGTCTGCTCGTGTGATCCCTTGTCCGTGAATATTGTTGTGATGTCAAATGTGAGTTGATGCAGTGAAGTTAAGTTCTTTGTTTACGCCTTGGTGAAAGTGTGTTCATTCTACAACCACAGCACGCAACAGAATTCACGGACCAAAAACAGAAACAGAGGATGTACTGGGCCGAGGAGATCCTCCACCGCCTCCTCCAAGGACTTCCTCCTATACCAACAAGAGCGATGTATGAGGTACGCGCCACCAGAGCCCCGTCCGATGCCCACGCTACAAATGCACGGTTCGAGACTCGCTATACGGAGGCGCCGTCTAAGTCCTACACTGCAAGAGCGCTGTCTAATTCCCATACAGCAAGAATGCCAACCCAGTTCCGGCCAGAAGAGGCGTTCCAGTTCCCCGCGGATTCCGTTCCACAATTACGGCCAGGAGAGCCGTCCCCTAACCCTGTTCACGACATGCGGCCAGAAAAGGCGTTCCAGTTCCCCGCGGATTCCGTTGCGCAATTACGGCCAGGAGAGCCATCCCCTAACCCTGTTCACAACATACGGCAAGAATAGGCGTTCCAGTTCCCCACAGATTCCAGTTCGCTGTTTACAAATCCGGTTCTCGAATTATGGCAGGGAAAGCAGTTCCAGTTCCCCACGGATTCCAGTCCGCTGTTTCTAAACCCTGTTCCCGAGTTACGGCCAGGAGAGCTGTTTCATTTCCCTCCAGCGCTCTCGCTCCAAGAGCGCCACCCTGAGTTTGCGCTGCAAGAGCGCCACCCTGAGTTTGTGCAGCAAGAGTGCCCCCCAGAGATCGCGCTTCAAGAGCGCCCCCCTAGAGCTTGTGCTTTAAGAGCACCCTTCAGATTCCGCACTACAGGAGCCTGTCCCTCCTAAGGGCCCATCGGACTCCTCTTCACCGGAACACCCACACGATCCATGGCTATCATGGACGGTAAGCCTCCCCAAGAAAATTTTTGGGGGGGCTAGTATAGCCATGGTCCTGGAAAAGGTGGGTGGGAGAAGGGTTTGGGCATGGGACCCTGTGACTCCCGATCCACCATGGCCTCCCGAGGCTCCCGATCTGCCATGGCCTCCTGTGGCTCCCGATCCGCTATGGCCTCCTGTGGCTCCCGATCTGCCATGGCCTCCCGAGGCTCCCGATCCGCCATGGCCTCCTGTGGCTCCTGATCCGCCATGGCCTCCCGTGGCTCCTGATCCGCCCTGGGGGCAGTCAGTTACTCTGCCCCCTTCCAGCCTCCAGGGCGCCCACCCTCCCTCCCCGGCTATTGTTTTTTGTGTTTTTCTTTTGTCGGCGTGAGGTCACGCCTGGCCGGGAGGGGGAGGTAATGTCACGTTCCTGTCTGTTTTAGTTTCGATTTCATGTCTCCCTGTTTTGGTTTCGTTTTCCCGTTATGCCCTTATTTGGAAGTTCCTGTCTTTATGTGATTATTAGTTCATTAGTCCCCTCCTGTGTTTCCCAGCTGTTCATTCCCTTCATTAGTCCGTTGTGTATTTATATCCTGTCTGTTTGTGTGATCCCTTGTCCGTGAATATTGTTGTAATGTCAAATGTGAGTTGATGCAGTAAAGTTAAGTTCTTTGTTTACGCCTTGGTGAAAGTGTGTTCATTCTACAACCACAGCACGTAACAGTACCTTAATTGATGTCTCCAAGGTTTGAGCTGTATGTGTTCAATTCATGAAAACGAACTGGTTCATAAGAGTCATTTGTTCAGAAGCCAAACTACACTGGTTTTTGATTCCCTACAAAGAAGCGGGCTGAGATTGGTTCCAGTATTTTTAGATTTTCAAACCCCTATAAGCATGTCCTGTTGCTGTACATTGAGTCTGAGTTAAGATTTGATTTATATTTGATTTATGAAGCAAGAGAGGGATTTGCTCTTTGACATCTCTACATCTGGAAAAGTGCACCGTTTGTCAGTGGTCTTTGCGTAGCACGGGCTACAACTTCCTCCTGGACAACCACACACAGGTGCATGACGCTGTTAAAATTGCTTATGAATTACTGCGGAGAAGCACTTCCCATAACCTATCTCTAATTTGAGTGGGTTGGTTCAATGCGGTTGACTAAACTTCAAGCTGGTACAGGACCTGAGTTTTTGGCCAAATGTATTTTATAATGACTATCATTAGTTGATTAGTTGAGTTTTGATGAGACAGGTGAAGGCAAAATGCACATTGCTGGTGAAATACCAACTAGATATTGACCACTATGAATCATAAGTAACGTCCATTAATGCAAAGGAGTTTTAATTAAATAATTGAAAAACAGGCTTTTTCCTGCTTTCAGCGAAAATATTTTCTCCTAACAGCTGGAGAATTAAATCACATTATGGCAAGGGTTCTCTTTGTAAACCTTTTTAGGTCAGGTCTGGAGAGCTGCAGTGAGAAGTGTGGTGGATCTGTCAGAGTTTTCTCTGTGACTTTAATAAGATTCAGACCAGTCTTGTTTTCACTCAGCAAAATGCGGTGCAGTGTGTGAGTCATGAGTCCTGTCATATGTTTGAGTAATTGCTATGAACCGAGTGACTCTTCGATGCATGTAACACTGCCTTGTAGCCAAATGGCACGTGAGGGGCCCCACTCAGCTGCTGCTCGCATTTGCTTGTTTAAGACTAATGGCACCATTGAGTTCACTTCACGTGTGCACAAACAGTTAGTCTGTAGCCAAAAATACCTCCCTTTTTCAGATAAACTGCCACAGCAATCCCTATCTGTCCTTGCTTTCATTAATTTTGTTAATGCTTGGGATAAAACTAATCGATCAGTCTAGGTTTCCATTCTCACATGTCAGACGGTACAAATCCGCTAAGGGATGGAATTTATGATACATGGAAATATTCTTCATAAACGAACTAGGATTTGTCACATTCTAGGCTAATCTTTATGTGTACAAGGAATGGAACTGGTGAGGTGAAATAAACTTTAATGCAAGTACATTTAGAAAAAATTAACTATGAAATTCTGCGCTCATTCTGTGTCACTCCAAGCGTAATGTAATTATGTGACACAAAATATGTTGTTTAGCAAAATGTTCATGTTGTTAATTTCCATGTATTAAAAGTAAATGCTGACCAGGGGCTTTCCAGCTCTAAAAATGACCAAAAAAGACCACAATGAGACCATTTCATGGTGCTTTTAGCTTTTTTTTGTCTTCTGAAGTCTTCTGAAGAAAAAGGCCACAAATTAATCATTCATTTACAGTAACTTTACAGTAACTATTACAGGTTATGAAATGTTCATATTTTGGTTTTGGGAGTCCCAAACAACAGGTTGACATGCATGTAAGATGAATTTGAATTTTCTTATAATATGCATTTATTTTTATCTCAATTGTTCAATCATTCTTTTTTCCAAGCCCCTCCGGTGATTAGTCGATTTCATTTAAAGCACTTTGTGAGCTTTTAATGCTCCAAAAATGGCACCTAGTGGCAAAGAATGAATTTGCATTTTCATTCAGAGCCAACAAGTGGGCAGGCAATAACCAGTTTCATTTTAAGGCCAACATGACACGGGGGCGTTTGTTGACCTTTTGTTGACCTTTGTTCAAGTTCAGAATTTTGACCTAACTATCATTGCTATCTGTGCAGGGTCAGAAAGCTTTAGGATTTCAT
>JAUMHE010000067.1:12266584-12279611 GCA_032359235.1 Enteromius mattozi
GACCTTTGTTCAAGTTCAGAATTTTGACCTAACTATCATTGCTATCTGTGCAGGGTCAGAAAGCTTTAGGATTTCATCAGAAATATCTTCATTTAAAAAAAAAAAAATTGTGTAGTGTATTTATCTTTTTTGCATTTATTCCAAACTTGCAGTGCTTTTGTGGTGTACATTTTATTGTGCTCCCCCTGCTCTAATGCTTGATAGAATGCTTCTCACACAAAAATAAAACTAACAGTATTTTCTTTTTAAATAACATGTTATCCTTTGGATATCCATACGATGTGGATCCATAATGGCATCAGGATTAGTAAATGATGACAGACGATGTGTTTGAGTAAACAGCCCTTTCAACTGTCAAAACTGCAAAATGCTACTCTCACTGAAGAATTATCAAAACATCCATCCGCTTTTAAAGTAAAGATCTTTTTGTGTTCTCTTATACTAGATTTGTACATGTTGGCTATTAATGATACCTGAGTTTTTCTTTGGCGTGGGGAGCATGAAATGTTATTTTATGGGCAGTATATTCTGACATGTCCACATTCTTTATTTGCAAAGCCTCATAGCTTGGTTCCTATTCACCATGCTCCATTTAAATTTACTGGTAATGTGAACCAGCTTGTGAGTAAGGTTAATTTTGGAAGCTGACCACAAAATCAAAGAGCCATGTTTGACCTTACATGGCCGTTTCAGTGGAAAATGTTTTCGGGTTCATCATGTTTTGTTATGGAAAACAGTAAAGAGCTCAGATGGTGGTTGTAAATTTCTCATTCCAAGCCCAACATTGTCTACGACTGTGCGCCAATACAATGTTGGCCCTACAAAAGCTGTCAGTCAAGCGAGAGGTCAAGAGGTAATGAAATTGATACTGTACTTAGTGAGTCTTTAGACTGTCATTACAATGCTGTTTGATGTTTAGGATTAGTAGCTAACTGCGGTTTAGTTAGGGTTACTAAAAGTAATGCTAAGATGCAGCTTTGCTTTTAGCTTAGCAAGAGAGATCAACTCTTTTCCTCACAGAACTGAGTTTGACAGCCCAGGGCGTGACGGTATTTGAATTTCTGGCATCATTTTTGAAAGAGCAAGATTACCTCAGTGACTCATGAGTGGGAAAGGCTGTTGAGGTTTTGGACTAGGCAAGAGTTCTGTGTTATCAATCACTGAACTTGTCAAAAATTTTAGTGGGGAACATGATCTGTTGAGCTACCTACTTTTTTTTTTTTTTTCTTTGAGTGAAGCCATTTCTGTGAACAAAGTTGAGCTCTTGCATCAAAAACAAACTCCCCAACCCCAACCATCATAACTGCTTTACATTTATAGGGATGTAGGTTGATTTTATTTTGTTTGTACAAGTGAGGAATACATAATAGGTACCATAACAGTTATTGATGATAGTTGTTTTATTATTTCCTTTGGATATGTAATATGCTGATATTGGAGTTTATTCATTTTACACAAAATAGTCAAAAATTTTAATGTAATTTTTTTTTAGTAAATTGTTGGCAAAAACTTATGCAACGCATAAAAATTATATGCTTTTCTGAATTCTTTTAAAAAAAGTGCTTCCTTACTGCAATTGTAATAACAAAAAAAATCTAGTTAATTATTTTTGCGCTATATAAAACAGGAGTTTACTTACTCATGTTATTATACGCATTTTGCATTCCCGTAAAATACTGAAAGATCTTTTCTCGTAGTGCCTCATACCTTTACCTAAATGACAAGAGTAGTTTGTATATGTCTCTGCATAATGTTGCATTTTTGCAGGCCATAAAGGAAAAATTAGTTTGCAATGCAGATCTTTGTGGAGGTCATACATTGATGTGCCAGATATTAACATAAATCTTTATATCTCTAAATAGTGTAGGACAATCACTGCAGTGTTTTTCCAAGACCATGATCAAATGAGCAGCCACTTGTCATTAACCCGTAGATCCGATCTTGTGATAAGTTTGATGGCACAAGCTCGTTTCTATGGGTCTCTGTCTCTGTGGTAGAAAGTCGTCCACCATGTAAAGGCAGCCTGCTTTTGCTTTTTCTGTAGATCTTGCACTCTTTTCTCTGCTTGCTAGGCATCGAAGTTGCTCAGACTTGTCTAGTGTAATTTACTAGCGATTGAAGTTTATGTAAACTTCGTCTAAAGGGATGACAGCAACCGAGACTGTGTGCGTCCAGGTTGAGGTAGTAGGTTGTATGGTTTAGAATTTTGCCCTGGGAGTTAACTGTACAACCTTCTAGCTTTCCTTGGAGCTCACAAGCCACCGATCAGCATAAACTAAACTAAAAACTTTATCTACTTTTATAAATATCCTAAGGCAAATGAAGTAATGTGATGCAATGCATTTTTATTTGGAATGAGCATCTGAATCAACTGAGTGTGTGTCTGAGAGATGGACTTCTATATGTCCTTTCGCTAGTATTGAATGAAATTAAAGATTCATGCATAACTTTGTCAGCCATTGAGGATTATGTCTGTCAGAAGCAAAGCTGCAGCCAATAACGTCAATCGCAGCTGAAATCGATAAAATATTCTGAAATGGAATGTTTTATCTCTTACAAATGCTTTCAAAACCAAGGCTTATTGTTAGCTTCCTTGATGTCTCTGTTTTTACAGTTCATTTCATGCATCTGTCTTTGCACTAGAATGAGACTCATATTTCGACTACAGGGTGAACAGAACTGATTCTGTATTTGTCAACATCTCAGTCCATTCGTCTTGTAAAACCACAAGAATGCAGTTGACCTTCACTTATAATTTCAATGGCAACCCAACAAGTTTCCATGAGGGGAATTTTTCACTCATCTGTTCACCCTTTAGCCATTTCATGAGCCCAACTGATTTTTCTCTGAAGCTCTGATATGAATTTTGCTTAGCTCTGCCGTACCTGACAGACAAATGATAAAGCTTGCTTTCGCTTCATGTCCAGTAAATAACCATAATGTATACGTGGTGCACTGAAGTGTCATCGATTTGTCTGGAGCTGGTCCTTTCGGTGCTGTCAGAGAGTCTCATGGATCAATGGCGGCTCGCCCTTTGACCCTTAAGATAAATCAATAGCATTGAGCGCAAGGGGCATGGGCAGCGTCGATGGAGTAGGCTGTCATTTGGTGTGACAAGACATGATAGTTATTAATGTTTGCACACTTTACACTGTTGGTCATTACAGTCAATCTCAACTGAAATTTTACTAGACAGGTTTCATGGTCTTGGAGATATTTTTAGTATAGCAGAGAAATGTCTGAAAAGTATAAAAACTATTTTGATTTGAATTGAGAATGAACTACAAAAGCAAATTTCTCAAGGCAAGCAATGAATATGGGCTTGTTTGAAAGTCCTGAAAAAACGTCTAGATTTATAGATAGATGCACTTATGAACTGAAAGAGAGCCAGTTCTTATATGTTGCACAATTCTGATATAGTGTTTAAAGAGTACATTAATTTAATGATTTTGTATTTCACTATAATGAAGGTCCACTGCAGAACCATAACACTCAACTCCACAAGGACTAACAAGCTTTGTGAGGCTGGAAATGTATTCGCTGCATCCTTAATGTCCAAAGGTGAAAGCGGGGGTCAGCAGTGTCCAGACACTGTGGCAAAAGGCTGTAATAGAGTTGATTGATTACAGGCACTAGTTTAGGGCCCGCATTGATTTCATTTGGTTTAAAAGTCCCTTGGCCCTGTAGAGTCTCCAGCGTCTGCAGTCTGGAGTACAAGCGGACTTGGACTTGAATTATGTGTTGCTGTAGAAATGGCTGTGTTCCTTGTGGTGCAGTGGAGATTATATACTGACATTCAGAGCGCTGCACTCCTCTGAGGATGCCTGCATAGGGCAGGAGTGTTAATGAAATGGGGAATGAACTGAACCACAGGATATGCTGTTCTGCAAGTCATTATATCGTTACATGCACACTCTCTGCCATTCTTAGTGTTTGCGCTATAACGTTAGATGTACTTAATGACAAATTAGTCATTAGGCATAGACTTATTCATAACATGCTATCAGCAGTGGTGTAAATGATTGCTTAATAGTTAATTTTGCAAAGAATATGTCAGCGATTGACCTGCAGAATAGTTTGTGTGAAAGGTTTATTGCTCTCCACGCCAATTAAGGTTAGCGTCCCCTGAGCCAGGACGGGGTTGATGATGGGGTCAGCTGCTGGGAAGATATAGAGTTTGTGAGGTCTTTCTTTGGATCTTCAGCTCCACTTTTCTGCCACCGGCCATTTGCCTTGTGCCTGAAGAGAAGTGGTCGTCTCACTCACGTGCCGCAGCCTCCTGCCACTGCGGGACAGGGTGATGGATGTCTCCCATAAGCCAATGGCAGCGAACGTCGGGGCGGGAATAACCTGCGCCTTCCAGTCTGCCCCCCGCCCCCCTCCTAAGACCAGTCTGCGTCTGATTCAGCACCCGGCTCTTCTCTTCTTCACCTCAAAATCAGATTTTTTTCTCTTCTTCAGAGATGGATGGTGGCAGCGATTGCGTCTCGTTTGTTCGGAAAGCCAGAGGTAAATTGTGAATGCCGATAATAATCTACTCGTTCCCAGGAGCATCACCTTGGTCCGTTCCCCCCTTCATCCGCCTCGGGGGAGGACACGGGCAGAGGTGTGGGGGGGCGGGAGGAGATTGGGGGAGGAGCCGGGAGAAGTGAGGGGAATAACATCACTCATGTTTTGGCTGGGGTGAGTGCCTGAATTGCCACCACAGATGGGAGAGATTTCATTAGGCGTACTGAATAATGGCGGCAGAGGTAAAAGAGGGGGTGGGGTTCGACGTTCGGATGTTTGCCACATCTGTATGTAGTTGGCAACTAGTCGCGTCTCCAAATAACTGACTGATCTTTGTCTTGAGGTGGTTCGGTGTAATGGCAATCGGGTTTGAGTGTCTGATGCAGCTTATTTGAAAGTATTGCAGACTTTTGCGGGAGATTTTTCCTATGTTTAAAGCTATTGTCTGAATGCAAGGTCGCTTTGTCCTACCTGCGATGTGGACGAGGCACCTTGAGTCTCTGCTGGGTGTCTGCGGGACTGTAAGTCCGTCATGACTTAGAGAAGACAACAAAGAGGAAGGACTGACCGTCTGGCTCTGAGATGGAGGTGGGGAGGGGATGTGTTTCCTCTCCACACACAAAGACTGCAGAGCAGAGGGCATTTGTCTATCGAAAGTCCAATCCGAAAAAGAGGAAACAAGTCTCACAAGTTGTCATTTAGCTCTTTGCCGTTCCATTCTTCCTTTCCGCCCCATCATCCTGTTGCTATTTTGTCTTCCATCTTGTGTATATTTGCGCAAACATCTTTGTATTTTACTTGCGACATTTTCCGGATTGCCTTTTCACAGTGATGCTGTAGGACACAAAGCAGATGTGATGCAGCCAGACAAAAACTTTTGGCAGTGTAGGAGCTGCAGAGTTCAGCTCTGAGGAAAGAAAAGAGATAGCTGGCTATGGCTGCCCTCCTCTTGTTCCCTGAGACCCTAACTCGTGAGTTCTTCTTTCAAAATCACGGGTCAGGAGCTTGGGAGACAGGTGGAGGGCTTTAGCACCTCTTCAAAACATTCTCTCTTATAAAGTCAAACAAGCTTGTGCAACAGTCTGTTTGTCTACTAATTATGTTGTGCTATGTATATGGGCTTTTCACACTGCGCTTAATCCAAGGTTAATGCCACTTTTATCCCTGGGTAAAGCGTTTCTCACTTCTGTTTTTGAAAGAGAGTTAGCACGGCGGTTAACCTCCAGTTTAGAACAGGGTCAACCAGGATTTTGTGATGCTAACCCTCTAATTGTTGTACCAAAAAGTATACTGTAAAACAATGTAGTGCTCATGTACTGAGCTTTGTTTATCACCACACAACCAATCATCAATTGCTTCACTGCTTACCTCTTTAAATATTCATGAGCTTTAAACAGTTGCAGAAACTTTCACACACTGTTTTGAGTTTTGCCATCTGCGCGGGAAAGATGTATGCTCTTGTACTACAAATTATTGTATATTCTTGTAGTTTATGTATTTTCAAAAGATTTTATAGCGTTTTATGAGATGAACACAGGTTCAAATGCTGCCCTTTTCACAAATTATTGTTTTGATTTTCCAAACAGGAATGTTTAATGTTTAGTTTCCAAATATCTTGTGTGAAATATACTGTGTGAAATGAATCAAGAATAAACAAATGAAGCAAGTGAACCTGGGATTATATTAATCCAGGGTTTAGAATGACAGGTGTGAATAGCCCACAGGCTATTTCTGTATTTTAAACTCTGAACTTGACATGACATAACTTGATGTAACATTTCACACACTTTAATCACCCTGAGGCACAATCGGTTTATAAATCGGGAAATACCACACATCCGGCAGCTAAGGTGTCTGATTAGGTGGTTTTCCATCTAACTAGTTCTCAGATGAGAGCATCACTTTATTACAATACTATAGTAAAAGTCTAATTAAATGCAGCCAAATTTACATGTTCCATATATGTAGTTTCGGTAAACCGAGATGTATCTTGTGGCTCTTTCACAAGCACAGCTAATGCATTAAAAGGTATATCAAAAGGAGAATTTATTGGGAATTTAATATGTAGGTAATGCATTTGGTTTGCTTCCTGCTGGGCATATGGTTACTATTACAGTATATTGGCAGAGACAGAGATTGTCGAGAGTGTAGGGAGGGCAAATTCTGGTTTCAATAATTTTTCGAAGAAGTTCTCTGGCAGATTAATTAAAAGCAGATTGGCTCCTTTATTATGGAATTATCACGGAGGCAAGAAGTACAATGGAAATAAAAGGTGGAAAAGGTCAGTATATTCCATTACTGCCCATGTGCTGTCTGTGAACAATGAAGGAGGATTAGGACTGTATTTTTTTTTTATCTAAGGAGCAGGCAGGATTTATTACCGTCACTCAAATATTTTACTCGTCGATAGAGTTTCCAATCATACTCCAGGTCTGAGGATAATTGCTTTGCTTCAAGATGTCATTGCTTGGGTTTATGACAGCTGTAAGCGAGTCTTCAAACCATTTATAGATTAATAGCATAATTCTGCAGAATGCCTACCTGCTTCATATTGAATTCATATTAATAATTCTCTATTCCAGTACCTGCTTTTCAATTTGCATTAGCCTACATTTATTGTGGAGGGAGGTGTAATTATAAAGCCACTGGCTAAGTAAGATTTGACTATTAATAAGCAAGAAAAATAAATATATATATAGTAAGTCCTATATTTGATTACATCACTCAGATTAACTCTTACTCCTTTTTTGTCAGTTTTTTTAAACCTTGACTCTCTAGAATGAGTTAGAGAAGAAAAAAGGGGCATCTAAAAATGCAACCTCAACAAAATTGATTGTCCTCTGACGCTAACCATCCAATTACGCACTGTATGGCTTTTATATATTTATTAAACTTCACTCCAAGCCGTGGCAGTTTTCCAGCTAATAGGTGCTTGCTCCACAGAGCCCCCAGCAACAGTAGCGAGATAGTCATCCACCATGAATACAAAACAGTCAGGCATGGCACAGTAAGCCCAAAATCACTCAGCCGAATGCGCATGCCCACTAAAAACCAGCCACTGTGCATCAGTCAAATAAGACATTGGAAAGAGGACTTAACTTTGAAGTTGCTTATCTTTAGAAAATGGAAAATGGAAAACATCTAACTTGATGGTTTACAGCTTGCTGGTAATAAGATGGTGAGTGATTTATGAAACTGTAGAGTAGGCAGTTTTCTATGTACTGTGAAAATTACAAATCAAATTGGGGAGGAATTGGCAGTAAATCATAAGGCTGGTTGGACCGTTTTCTTGAAATCACAATCTGATTTATTTGAAATTACAAATTGAACAAAAATCTTGATTGTGGACTTTTACAGTGATTTACCACCAAGAGCAGTAACAATATGAGACATGAATTGCGGGTAATTTCTATAGTACAGAGCTGGCACGATTTCTGCTCAATTTAAGTGATGCATTAAATATGTACTCAAACGAAGGTCAAGGAAGGCCTCAAAGTTACTGAATGTCTTGACAGATATTGCAAGAAAGACGCTTTCGGTCAAAGCTATTGTCCCCATTTACTAAATGAGAGTTAAATAAGGACACAACAGTCGCAGCTCTTTTCCATCTGCCTTTTGCCCTTTCTCTTCTATTCTATCACACACACACGTATTTGCAAGCACACACTTGGGGGGTGATCAGAGTTGGCTGATGTCTGGGTTTTTCAGACACTGCGGCAGGCGCCCAGACAGTCACCTGAAAACTCACTCCATTTTTTGAGAGCGCTGCCGCCATTGCTTTCAATACGCTGCATATAGATGACAACATTTTCATTTCATTTTCACATTTCAATTTCTTGCTGAACTGTAATAATCCCTTGAAAATGTACTGTTGCAATGCAAATCAATATTTTATGATCTTTTTCGCCTAGTTTTAACCATGCCCCGTCAGACAATCATTAGCGCCTGTGAGATTCACTTTAGTGTCTTCCTTTGGATCAGTCTGTAACTGATGCAAATGATATTCTGGCTGCAAATCTCCCATTGTCCCTCTTCAACTCTGTTTCGTCTACTTGGCGCCCTCTACCGCATTGCTTTGTAGGTGTTGCCATGACAACCCAATCCCTGTGCACCCATATTTCAGCTCGCAAGCGACAACGTGGTGCACCATGGCATTATTTTTATCGGCACCACCAAGGTCACTTTCTCTCAGCAGTCTGTCTCCCAAAGATGGCAACCCTCAAGTCCGTGAGCTACTGAGCAGACACACAATGTGCACGGACAGTATTTGCTTTGAATACACGATATCCTATGATTAAGTTTGTCTGCACTTTCTTAGCCGCCAGGTCACATTTTGCTGACGTTTTCTTGAAACTGGCTAAATAATCCTTCAATGCAGGAAAACCTCACTGCATGTCTCATATACTGAGCTTTAACTTCACAATAATTGTAGGGGTATTTTCATGGAATGCTTACCGTCATTTTTCTCTGTTAGCGAAAAACTGTGCATATTGTGCCTCATATGGAAATGTAGCCATTATTTATGGCTGATATGTAGGTTTACCGCAGATGAGTCGAGCGCCAATCTCTAAAACCCTCTAATAAGATGGTAAATGTGTGGTTTCGGCTCAAATTGAAATACCACAGGGCCATTTGAAATGATGTATATGTGCGATTGTTGCTGAAACTGTGCCGTGTGTTTCATTTGCAGGCAGCCGGTGGTGTTTAAGCAAAGCTCCTCAGACTTAGCACATCTCCGCGCAGATGAACTGAGAGGTCAATGAGTTCCCGGGCTGCCACAGCGACTGCCAAGTACAACCAGACACACTCTATTAGATGCATTATAAAACTGTTGAAACTCTCTCTGTCTCTTTCTCTCGCTCTGCTTCTTTCTCACACACAGAATACAAAAGAAATGCTCTCTTTTATTTCTTTCAAAATGCTTTTGACCAGGCTTTGTTTAATAAAGAAATAAAAGTTAAATGACTTTGTTCTCCTGCTTGTTTTTTTTTCAAAGAAACATACTGAGAATATTCTTCACAGGACATACCTTATAAAAATTAACCATGGTTTTACTACAAATAAAACCAAAAAACCTTACTATAGTAATTCCATGGTAACCACAATTGAACCATGGTTTTGCTACAGTAATCAGTGTAACCATGGTAAAACTACAAATTGTAATCAATACGCCAAAAAACAACAACTAGGTACTACATTTTTCCTATACTAAGTGCTACTATATTTTAACAGGTCAAAGTTGTACTTGCTGTATTAGGAGGAGCTTATGATGAGAGAGGTATAACATATGAAATATATTTTGCTCAGACCAGTTAATCTGCTGACGTTTGGCCATTTTAAGCATTTAGCTGCATTGCCTTGTGCCTGATTGGCTGACAGAAGTGGCCATTTTACAATTAATGCATTTCAATAAATAAATAAATTAATAATTAATTAGTTAATAACTTTTTTCCTGTGAATTTTGTAAATACTGTGTAAAATATTAAATATAATATTAATAAATATTATTTAATGCACGTTATAAAACATAAAAATAGTAAAATTATTTTCAGAGTATATAAAAAACATTTTAATCAATATTTTTAAGTAGATTTAATCTTTGGAAACAATCATCAACCTGTCCTCACTGGCTGACTAATTAACAGAAATGCTCATTATCAATAAATAATGAACTTTAAAAAATCCTGTAAATTTTTTGTTCATTTCAAATATTATTTGTTAATAAATAAGACTTTATAAAATCATTATTATTTTATAAAACAAACCATTTTAAATAAAAATGTTTTACTCATAATTTTTATTTATATTCAGCATTATGTTGGCCTACTCTATAGATATAAGCATTAGCCTGTCCAGATTGGCCTAATTACAGAAGTAGTCATTTTACAATGATTAATACACGTTTTCTTATTAATTTTGTAAAAATTGTGTAAAAATAAAAATATGTATTTTATTAAATAAATATTTTAACACATATACTTTGAAGCATTAGAATTAAAGTAAATATCAATAAATAAATATACCAAAAAAAAAAACAACATAGCCTATATATTTTGACTAAAAGAATACACATCATTCCGCCTTCTTTACCTGTTTGGAATCATGGATCCAAAGAAAAACTGGAAAAACTGGGTTGCTTGGCATTCTTCCAGCTAAAATCATTCATCTCTCTTCCACCAGTGAGCTGAGGCAGCGAATGAGAGCTGAATTCTAATAGGATGAATCCGGTCACTGCTGTAGAGGGGTAGGGGGGTACCGAGTGCTGTGGGAGTCCAGACAGAGAGCCAGATGCAGACAAAAGCCCCATGATTCGCCCAAGTTACCTGCCACAGACACTACCTGCTACACAACCTGACCTTCTCTCCACAATACCACCTCTATTGTTCTCTTGTCAAGGGCAATGAAAAGAATAGCTTCTTTTTTCCTGTAAGAGCTTTTTCCACAAGCCACACTTTGAGCATTAGTGCTTTATTGAGACGTCCACTGAAAATGAATGAGGCAGATTAAACCAAAGCAGCGCTTCTTTTGGTTCAGATTTGGCAGACTGGCTTAGTAACAGCCACAGGTCTCCAGTGTGCATTATCATATCATGAGTCTCGAATGACAATTCATTAGTTGGTTTTATTTGTCTGCTCTGGCTTATACAGAAGGACACGAGGCAACGACATCAAACATTCTTTCAAGTCATGCATTTTGATATTAAGCAATCCAAAACATAGTTACAGCTTGCACACTGCAAAGCATCAGATAGCATAGACAGGTCACAAAATATATGTAAAATTATGAGTCAAAACAAATATACAGTGACATAAAGCTTATATTGCTCTCACTTTGTTATAGTTGCTCAGCTAATACTATGTTTGAAATTCACCAAAAATACAAATTTGCTTAAATTTTTTCACTGTCAGGCAATCCAGTATCTTGATGAATTTGTTTCTTTACTGGAACAGATTTGGAGAAATGCAGCATTTTATCACTTGCTTACCAATGCAGCCTCTGCACACTGCAAAAAAATTATTTTCTAGCTTAGATCATTTGTCTTGTTTCCAACCAAAATATCTAGAAAGTCTCAAATAAAAAAGGATCTTGTACAAGTAAAAATTATTGTCTTGTTTCAGAAAAAACTATTTAAAATTAAGTAGCAAAATAATCTGCCAATGGGGTAAGCAAAAGAATCTTATTTCAAACAGAAAACAAGATTATTTTGCTTGTTTCGAGCAAAAACGTACTTAATTTTGGCTTGTTTTTTCTGAAAACAAGACTATAATTTTTATTTGTCTAGAAAATCCTTCTGTATTTAAGAATTTGTAGATATTTTGGCTGAAAACAAGACAAAAAAAAATCTAAGCTAGAAAAGCTTTTTTTGCAGTGCATTGAATGGGTGCCATCAAAATGAGAGTTCAAACATCTAATGAAAACATCACAATAATCCACAAGACTCCAGTCTATTAATAAACATATTGTGAAGTGAAAACTGCATATTTGTTATAAACAAATATCTATCAAGACATAAAAAATTGTTGTTTCTAAATTAGGAGAGAAATATGCACACATTAAGCACCATTTAAAGCATGAACAGTCCAAAACATTTCCAAACAAATATGTTAGTGGTGGTTTTGATGAAAGAGAACAACAGTGGATGGATGTTATTATGGTTCATGGTTTAAAGTTAAAACACCTTTATGATGGTTGTTTCCTTTTTTTGCTTCGCAGTACGTTAATAATGGAGTCATGTGCATTACTTGTGGATTTTTGTGATGTTTTTATCAGCCGTTTGTACTCTCATTCTGATGGCACCCATTCAATGCAGAGGATCCATTGGTAAGTAAGTGATCAATTTAATCTGTTTAATCTAAATCTGTTCAAATGAAGAAACAAGCCCATTTTGGATGTCCAGGGGGTGAGTAAAATTTCAGCAACTTTTCATTATTGGAAGTCATATACCCAAATAAACATGGAATGTACCAGCTACTGTGTACTGGATGGAGTTATGAATGTTTTAAAGCTGGTAGCCTAAGGACTGGAGAGATGCCTACCTCTCTCCCCTCACAGGCCTCTGTCTAATTATACATTCCACTGAGAGATCTCCACTCAAATGGCCTGATCCCTACATTTGCAAATTCATATTTCTATCCAAACTTTAAACCAGCCCCAAAAGACCCTAATAAGAATTCTTTTTAAAAAGTTTATTTCTACTATAAACAGTTGCACAAACAGAATAAATACCAGTAATCACTTTTTTTGTTGTTGTTATAAACCACAGGAGTGCAAATCAACCTAATGCTCAGAGAACATGAACACTTGTGATTGCTGAACCACAAACATGCCAAAACCACAGAAGCAGAGGTCCAAACCCCCATACCGGGTCCACAAAGAGAATTCGGCTTTGTAGGAGGGGAAGCTAACACAGTGTTCCTACCTCTATATAAAATGCTGACATTGTATCTATAGTACTGTCAGTGAGGTCTGAAAACGCCTTGCTTTCATCCCCTGTCTAGTTTAAATATCACAGGATAGT
>JAUMHE010000067.1:12286381-12298427 GCA_032359235.1 Enteromius mattozi
TTTATTTTTACTTTTAGATTTTAAGTGCACTTTTAAGTGAGCGTTAAATTGCATCTTTTTATTAAAAAACACTATTAAATGTGATCACCAACTAATCTAAAAATAAATATCCATTTTAATGCATTATAATGTTGTGAAACCTACATTTGTTTTCAGCCTTCAAAATGATTAATTTTAATGTTTCTATTTACTTTGAAAATTCTATCATTATTAGATATAATTGTGTACTTTTTAAAATATATATAAATAATTACTGTTGTTCAGCAAGGATGCATTAAATTGATCAAAGGTAACAGTAAAGACTAAAAAAGAAGAAAAAACCCTTTCTATTAAAGAATCCTGAATGTAAACATGTATCATGCACAAGCAGCACACCTGTTTGACAACATTTTTTTGGACCACCGAATCAGTATATTAAAATGATTTTATTATTTGACACTGAATAAACATTAAAAAAAGGTTATTCTCACAATTCTGACTTTTTTCTCAGAATTGCATGATACAAACTCGCAATTTGGACTTATTTTCTCACAGTTACGAGTTATAAAGTCAGAATTGTAAGATATAAAGTTAAATTTTGAATGGAAAAAAAGACTGATTTTGACTTTATATCTCGCAATTCTGACTTTATAACTCACACTTCTGACTTTATGTCTCACAATTCTGACTATATCTCATAATTCTGACTTTATAACTTGCAATTCTGACTTTATATCTCACAATTCTGACTTTATAACTCACAATTCTCACTTTATAACTCACAATTCTGACTTTATAACTCACAATTCTGACTTTATAACTCGCAATTATGACTTTATATCTTGTAATTCTGACTTTATAACTCCTATTCTGACTTTATATCTTGCAATTCTGACTTTATATCTCATAATTCTGACTTTATAACTCGCAATTCTGACTTTATAACTCGCAATTATGACTATATATTTCATAATTCTGACTTTATAACTCCTATTCTCACTTTACTGTATATCTTGCAATTCCAAATTTATATCTCACAATTCTGACTTTATAACTCGCAATTATGACTTTATATCTTGTAATTCTGACTTTATAACTCCTATTCTGACTTTATATCTTGCAATTCTGACTTTATATCTCATAATTCTGACTTTATAACTCGCAATTCTGACTTTATAACTCGCAATTATGACTATATATTTCATAATTCTGACTTTATAACTCCTATTCTCACTTTACTGTATATCTTGCAATTCCAAATTTATATCTCACAATTCTGACTTTATAACTTGCAATTATGACTTTATATTTCGTAAATTATGACTTTATAACTCCTATTCTGACTTTATATCTTGCAATTCTGACTTTATAACTCGCAATTCTGACTTTATAACTTGCAATTCTGACTTTATATCTCGCAATTCTGACATCATATCTCACAATTCTATCTTTATAACTCCCAATAGCATGTTTATATCTCAAAATTCTGACTTTATAACTCCCAATTCTGAGAAAAAAAGTCAGAATTGTGAGATAAAAAGTCGCAATAAACATTTTTTTTATAATTCAGTGGTGGAAACAGGCTTCCATAGGGAAGACAGAGTAGCAATGGCTGCTGAAAATTCAGGTTTGTCATCGCAGGAATGCCTTACATGTACATGCCTTACATGTAAAAATGTATTAAAATAGAAAGTATATTTTTTTTAAATAGAAGTAGTATTTTTAAAAATAACATATTTTTTTTATCAAATAATTGCAGCCTTCCAAAAGCATAAAAAATCCAACCCCAAATGTTTCAAAAGCAATGTGTAATATGGTATTAGAATGTAAGTAAAAGAAAGGTAAAGAGAAATTTGTTTCTCAGTCTAAAAAAAAATATAATAAAATAACACAGTAGGACAATGTATCATTAAAGAAAAATTGCATTGAATTGTCTTTACCCCAAACAGATAAAATGTTTTTAATGTACTACGTTAAAGTACATGATCTCTACTTTGTGTCCCTCAAGTGAATAATATTCCATGGCTGTTCTTGTATTTTCCAAGTTAGTTGACAAAGGGAGTATAAATAATTCATGTTTCTCTGAGGAGACGAGTGTTATTGCTTTTTGTCTTGTTTTGTTTTTCAAATCCTCTCCCACTACAGATATGTACAGATTGCATATTTGATGTCAGAAAGCAATTTTATGGTGATACGGGCTATTTTTGCATACATAGCTTGTGAATATCATCAATGTAAATCGCCCCTTTGACAGATTCGACGGAGATCAATAAGCTAGATCGATACTACATGATATGCGTGCTTGCAGATCATGTGACAGCTTTACATTCATTCTTCCTATATAAGCTAATATAACATCTGTTTTACATACATCTGCCCATATTGTCAAGCTGAAAGTAACAGCAGGGAAGTGAAAGTTCAGAGCTGACAGTCATAATTTTAACCACAGGCATGTTTTTGTATTTTATTTTCTAAATCAAGAAGATGTCCAAATATTATGAAATGTGCATATACAGTATGTATGCCCTCAGACAATGATGTATATAGAATCTGCTCTCGTGTTATGTTACAGAGTCAACAAACACCAGGTGCTTTTGATGGACAGGGGATCCAGCAGTGTTTGCCCAGCTTCCAGTGAATATTGGCGAAATTGGATTCAGAGTGACAATTGAAGAGGGAGCTGGGGGCCGGCAGTTGGGTCATTAATGACCTCTCCATAACAGGTGTCTCGCCTATCTGACAGAAAGGAGGAGGAGAAGATACGGAATGTATTTACAGGTCTGTAGTGGAGAAACCACAGAGCACTTCTCAGGAGATGACACTGTCACTCAGTGTCATCCAAACTCATTTACTGTGTCATTTACTGTTGTCTCCAGGAGACCGGGCTCCCAGTTGCGGTCAGGCTGGAAGAAATCCTCAAGCTGATCCGATGTGTCAGGATGATGTTTTATTTTGGGGTTTTAGGCACAGTGTGAAACCATGTCCATGTTGTCAAGGACCAAACTTTTCTTGGAGTTTGTGAAAAGCGCAGCTTTTATCTCTTTCAGTTGTCACATGATGTAGACAGATTAGCCATGCACAGTGTATTAGTTACATATCGGTTGTCGTCCAATTTGTATCACTGGAAAATTTACCAGTATAGGTATATTAAATTAATCAAACATGACAGAAATTAGATTTTTGATATTGCAAACTATTTATTTTTAAAATACTGAAAAAGTTGCATATTTTAATAATAGGAAATGCTTCTTGAGCACCAAATCAGCATATTAAAAGGATTTCTGAAGGATCATGCAACACTGCTTTGTAAAAGCAGGAATGAATTATATGTTATAATATAGGCTATATGAAATAATATTTCACAGTGTTGCAGATTCACTGTATTTTTGGATCAAATAAATTCAGCCTCGACAAGCTTCAAAGGCTTACTTCAGAAACATTTAGAAAATATTTTAAATGGTCAAGTATGTGCAGATAAATATTTTATTGTGTAAACTTATTTTCCTTATATTTCATTTAAATTGCTTTTGCCATCATCTAATTTTCATTTAAAGTTAATTAACTTACACTCATAAATAATTAATAAGACTGTAATCTTTAGGAATTCTTAAGCTGAATGTCCATTTTATATATGTTCTGGTGCCTAAATGCACTTATAGTTAAAATTTTTTTAGGCAACATGGATTTTTAATATGAACTATTAATCAGTTATTTGCCATATTATAAAAATAGTTATCAGCTTATTGGTATTGTCCAGAATTCGTAAACTGAATGTTCATTTTATCTAGAATAGATTATGTTCTGGTGCCTAAATGCACTTGTAGTTTGCAATTTTTAATTTTTGTAGGCAAAATGGATTATTAATATTCAGTTAATAATCAGTTAATATAAAAATAGTTATCAGCTTATTGGTATTGTCCACAATTTTCGTACTGATGCATCCCTGACCATTTGTGTGCACTGAAAACTTTAGTGGAACATGCATTACACAAAATAATACTGAATATCAACCACAAGCCTGAACAAGAATCTATGTTCATATTTTTCATCTAGGGGAGCAGATTTCTTTTCAGAAGATTAATGTCAGTTAATGTAATCAGTCACATGCCCTTGCAAGTACACAGCGTGCTATTTGTTGTTTTCTAGTGAACACTAAAGCAATTTCAGCCGTGCTGCTTTACTATGCTGCAGTAGTGAGTGTACTGTATTATGAGGCAGTGATCAGGAAGGAAATGATAAAAATGATATCAGTCTGTTTTTCTGCAACTGCAGCCATTGCTATATAACGTGTAGCAAACAGTGATAAACGCTGGCTGAATTAGAAGCATTTTGAAGCATTTGATAGATGATGAAAGCCCTAGCATGCAGCACTCGATTTGGATGGCCTCAGTGAATGCTTTTAAAAATGACTCTGGTGGAGAAAGCGATCACTTTAGTCCTGCTCATGACAACAAACACTGTAATTACTAAATACAGCACAAATGCACACAACATAATAAGCAGGATTTAAAACCTTTCCTGTATGCGCTGCATTACGATAGCATTTAACATGTGATCTTTACTGTTTTGACTAGAAATAAAAATGTATGTGTATCGCTTTATCTATCATTCTATATCATTCAATCCATCATTTTTCCAACCATCCATCCATTGTTTTATCTGTGTATCACTTTATCTATCATTCCAACGCTTTGTCCATTATCATTCTGCAAAGAATTTTATCCATCATCTAATCCATGAATAGTTTTATATGTGTATTGTTTTAGAATTCTATATCATTATCTAGTTTTATCATTCTATCATTCCATCCATCCATTTATCAACCATCCATCTACCCATCTATCTGTGTATTATTCTATCTATCATTCTATATCATTTACATATTGCTTTATCCATCATTTTATCAATCCATCCATCTATCCATCATTCTATCTAGCATTTTATTAATTTTTTTATTTATCCATCCATTCATCATTATTCTGTTTAGCATTTTATCCATCATTTTATTCATACATTCATCGTTCTATCCATGTGTAGATCTATCTGTGTATCATTCTGTCAAGCATTTTATCCATAATTTTATCCATCCATAGATCAATCATCCATTATTTGATGATGTATCATTCTATCTGTGTATTGTTCTATTATCATTCTATATTATCTATCATTTTATCCATCATTTTATCCATCCATCCATCCTTCTATCTACCATTTTTATCAATCATTTTATCAATTCATCCATCCATTGTTATATCCATGCATCATCTATCTCTGTATAATTCTATATCACTTTATCTGTCATTTTATCCATTTGTTGTTCTAAGTACCATACTATGGGTATTATTCTAGTTATCATTCTGTTTTACCCATCCATCCATCCATCCTATGCTTTTTCTAGCCAGTAGAGTTTATTATGACAAACTTTCTAGTTATGAATTCTTTGTTTTTCAATTAATTTGAATTCTACTTCCATACGTTTAAATTACAGTTCTGAACTTGAATTTAAAAGACACTTTCAATGCAATTAAAAATAAATATTAAAACATTGTCTCCTATTCCACACAGGGATAAGGAGAGATTTCAAGAGCGTTCAGGAAACATTATTTGAAAAAATAATTTTCATTTGGTGGCTCAGAAATTACACACTGCAGCTTTAAGTAATAAAGTGCTTTCAAAATTGAAGTATTCACTCAGCCTCTCTCAAGCTGTTGAGTTGTTTATGCATATCATAATGAAGAGGTCCTTCAAAATGTGTCCAAGAATAGTCTGCTAAAACTGTCTTTTATCTAGAAAACTTGCATTGCAGATTAGCACATAGTCTTTTTACTACATTGATTGAGTAAAACAAAAAGCCCTGGATTTGTAAAAGAACTGCATCCTTTAGAAGATTAAAGAATGGATTTGCAGACATCCCAGAAATACTGAGCCAAAAATTAAAGCGAAGCCAATAAAAAGCACCTGTTTGTGAGGGAAAATTAAATATTTATTTGAAAAGCCACTCAGAAATCAGACAGAGCTGCCCCAGTTTACACAACTCAACCTAATATGATACAATTTTATAACTAATAGCAAAATCATCATATTCTAAAAGTCAAAGGTCATGGTAGAAACTTGCATGTTTAATTAACTGAGGAGAAGTATCAGTAAAGTTGATTTATGTGCTCTTGCTGTTCTGTTACCACACAAGCCTTTATCCACTGAGAATACATATATTACCTGAATTTCAAATTCGACCAGTGATATTTTTTTCCAGTGCAAAACATAGCATTATTTAAATTATTGACAAGGAAACGCATGAATGAAATGTTTGAATTTCTTCTCAAATGTGCTTACGCCAGAGGGTGTTTTCGTATCTAGGGTTCATGGTCTGAGACTAACTGCCAGAGCCGGGAAACAGGAGTGCAATTAGCACTTAAAATTTTTTATTAGGCCTATAAGGAATGCTAATTATAGAACTCTTGAAGTGGAAATTTCCAAATGAAAATCATTTGCCAGCTTTAAGTGGGTCAATTAGGGGAAAAAGATTGTAAGACTGCTCCACTCAAGAAATTGCTTTTCGGAGTGAGTCCTGAATTAGCGCTGAGAAATAGCTACTGACTGTGTATGTTATGCATAAACAGGGCTTACAGTACCTCTCTGACCTTTTCATTCTGTTTCAACCAGTCCTGTGAAGAACAAAAGAAGCGAGCTGCAATCCAAAGCCCCATAAATAACTGAAAGCATAAATATTCAGTCTAACCTGCAGACTAATTCTTCAGAAAATTGCATGATTTATCTGTAAAATCATTTAACTAAAATTCTAAGGCTATAATTTACACCAAGTGATATAGCTTCTCTAACCAATAATAAATTTTTTATCATTTTGGTTCTCTAATCTGATTGTGCGTGACATATTTTTATAACATTAAAGCAATATTACACTGTTTATCACTTTATCAAAAAATACTGGAACAACTGAAAAATTTTGAGTCAGAACTTGAATACTTGAATACAGAAAATAATGCTTTTTAATAACAACAACAAAAAAACTAATAAGAAAGGCAAATAAAAGTGTATTAAAAATGACATTTTTAGTAGAATGACTGAAGTTGTAATTTATTGTGAAACACACTCCAATATATATATATATATATACAGTATATGCATATGTTACATCATCATTTATTTAAAATTATTTTTTAATACTATTTTTTAATAAATTTATTTATTTTATTTTGCAATTCTTATGTAATAGTCATTATGTACGTGATTTGATTTTTTGAAAACATCAGTTTGCTTCATAGGTGTTACGGCTAAAGCAAAACAAAAATAGTAATTATACGTCAATTTGAGTGCAGTCATAAGCAATCATAACCCTTTCTCATGAGCTGTTTTTCTGTTGAACACAAACGTTCCACTTTCGTAGACTGTCAATGAAATGGTACTGAACTTCATTACATCTATATGGAAAAGAGGTACTTGGTGGTGTCTGCCTTCTTTGTATTCACACCCACATTTCATTTTTCCAATGAAGATCTACAGCCATAATAATTTATCCATCATTGCTAGGAGAAAACAAACAACTATACCCTATAAACTGGAGTTGAAAAGTGTGGCGCTAAAATAAGATGATAGAACTTCCTGTCTCTGGGGGATGTATACATGTGCTTTAATATTCATGAGTGCATATTTGTGTCTGCATGTTTAAATAACACAGCGGTTCCAGCCTCCAGCCTGATCTGCCATGCATCTGCCATTAGCCAGGGTCCTTCCTCTTGTTTTATCATTTTGTTTACTTCTATGATTTTTTGAATAATTCATAAAGATGAAGAGCTGGGGGCAGTGACATGGGAATGCGGAGAGTCGCCAGCAAATGACAGCCATATGAAGCAGGTTTATTGAAAAGGGCTTTCCCGTAGACTGATACCTATTCAGCTGCCAATTCAGCAAACTATTTAGACCACACTTGAATGCACTGAATGTCTTTTCTTAAATATCAAAACCAAGTGGGACAAAACATTTTTCAAGCTTAAAATTTGTTATAAGGACATTTCAAATGACGAAAAAATAGATATGCTGGACAAACGAATATAAAAAGTGAGAAAGGGCTTGTTGTTTGTGGAATTTGGTTTGATTTTGCATCTAATGCAGTGACATTCAAAGAGTTTTTATCAGTCCAAATACTTTTTGGGAACACTTCATGCACCAGAAGGCTCAGCTAGACTCATGTACAGAATATAAATCATGATCTGGCCTGCAGATGGGTTGATTAGAAGTTAGAGCTTTCTGCTCAAATATAGATTTTTTATTTCGATTTTTTCAGTTATACTTCACTTTGTACTATGCACCTTACAAATAATAGCTACATAATATAGTGAGCTACTATAGCAACAACAGCCACTTTTAATCACATAAAATTCCACAACCTAATTACTTATTTTAAGTACAACATTTGTATTACAATAATGTACTTAAGCTGCAATAGATGGTAATTCAAGCCCCAGTGTTATAAGAAATACTATAGTGAGTTCATGCATTGCATTAAGCATGAAATTGTACGAAGCATGAAAATTTCACAAGAGCCATAAAGGACTTCCATCAAAACAGTCAAAAGCCCAGATTACACAGCAGCCTCATACTGAGTGATGTTTTCTGAGAAGAAATCTGCATGAGTGCTTTAGCAGAATTCTGTGTTGTTTAATATAATCTGTGCCTCAATTTAATGAGTTGATTTAGTGTGTGTGCGTACACACAGTTTCATTTCTCTTCTTTTTCCATTTTAAAATGAAGTACAATGACTGCATTGTTGTCAAGTGTCAATTATGGATTTTTGAAAATGACCTTTCATGCAGTATGTAACACAGCTCTAAGTGAATGAAAACATCCTGCAGTTTTAAATCTCAAAGTTATTGTCTCTCAAAAGAAAGAGTTGACTCTGAATCATTGAAACGAGTCATTTTTTGGTCTTTTCGTGTTGACTTGAATGAAAATGCTAATTCATTCTTTGCCACTAGGTCCCGCTTTTGAGGCGATACAAATAGTTGTTTCCCTGGTAACCCTGTACACAAAGCAGCACAGCCCTCACAATCGGTAGCCTATAATAGGCATGTTGAAATAAAAATGAGACTAATCGACCAATCACAGCAGATTATAGTGTCACCTGAATCGTTTGGGAGTCATTGAGCAAATAAGGTAAAAGAAATGTGTGACGAGGCACTAGGCAAGGTGGGATCCATTTGCAGTTCTTTATTTGGGTCAGAGTACAGGCGGGGTCGAGAGCCAGCAGACAGAGCAATACAGGATGATCAGAATCGTATTCGGGGACAACAGGCTGGGTCAGGGCAGGCACAGAACAATTTAGAAACCATCAACAGTCCGAGATCAAAGACACAGGGCAAACACTAAGGAAAATGCTCGGAATTGACTACCGCAGAAATCAAGACTTCACGAGGAATAGAATCCAAAGTCCGGGTTATAAAGGCGTGCCAGGGGAAGTGGGCATGGCCTAGCCAGGGTGTGCGGGATAGGTCCCAGGTAGGGCTAGGGGGGAGGAATCCGAATTGGCTAGTATTCTGGTGAGCCAGGAGCCTCCATCGTAACAAAATGCATGTTAAAAGACAATGAAAGTGTTTTTTGTGACCATGCAGGCATGTCAGCCTGTTGTTTGGGACTCTCAAAACCAAAATATGAACCTTTATAACCCATAATACAGGGCACTTTAACTCTGTATAGCAAATATTAGTATTAAGTATTATCTTAAGCTACATTTGTGCAAAATCTCTGACCTTATATGAAGGTGGCTTTTGATAGACAGTCTGTACCTTTTCCTCTGACCAAAGACATATGGAATATTAGATAAGCATTTAAATGTTTTTGTTTTTTTTCAAACCCTTCTTTTTTCCTATCTGAGTTAAGCACCAAAATTCTCCTTTGACATAATACAGGGATCTCTGCAGTTATAAGACAGGAACAAGCAACCTAAAGCCCTTTAATAAATGGCTGTTGTTGTTCACCCTGACACCACTGGACCTGGGTGGCATGAAGCTGCCTGTTCTGTATTTTAAATTAGGTACTTTTTTTATATTGACTACATACTCTTCCTGCAGTAAAGCTATTCAGATGTTCAAATCAAAATTAGGCGTTAAGAGCGAATGAGTCATTAGCATTTGTTAAAATAATGCTATATTCTAATATAACAATAATAACAAATCACAGAAAAATGTATCTAGCCTTATGTTACAGTAAGAGCTCACTGTGTCAAGCGCTAGAAAGCGAAAATGAGATCCCAAATGAACTTTAATGGCTAATATTGCCTTTGGGAGCAAAATCATATGCTTTTCGAGAGCCAATTATTCTGGCTTTTTATCTTAAAGACCTTAGATGCTAAAGCAGTTGAGCTAGTAATTATGCAGAGCATGCTGAAATGGCTTTTCCATTATTTATACACCTGTATTGCTGTTATTTGTATAAAAGAGGTAAAAATGATGGCCACCATCATGTTTTAAGAGAGGATTATACACTGTAGCTAATAATAGCAGTCTAATGCAGTCTGTGTGGAAGCACCATTTAAAAAGTAAAAGCTCAAGTGTTTTCTGATTAATGGTGCTATCTGAATTTTTTTCCACACTTGACTAAAGCCATTGAAGTCAATTAATTTTAAATGCAAAGAATGCAGTCTGTTGAATGAAGACTGAAAATGACATCACTGAGACAGCTGATCTTGATTTTGCAGTACATGATGATTATATATATTTGCAACTGGTGTTTTACTCACCTTCATGTTGTTTGACAAAAGATGTATTTATAGATAGAATAGGAACAGTTATTTTGAACTTAGGCACAATGAACAGGGTCTGAAGCTTTTAGGTATCATAAAAGCAAAAAAAGAGTATCATAAAAATATTCCATAAAACTTAATACAATAGTCCAGGTCTTCTGGTGCCATATGGTAGTGTGATAAACACCTCAAACATTTTTTGATTAATTTTATTTATTTTTATAAGATTTATGGCAGAATTGTCATTTGTTTGTGAAATATTATTTAAGACATAACTTCAACAACAACATAAAAGCCTTCATCCAGAAATCTGAAGTGTTTAGGCCTTACATTATTTTTTTTGAGTCCGACTTAACTCCCACCCTTCTTTTTCATCTCATATTTATTTAGGATGTCAGTGTGTGTGAGACTGTGGTCAGGAGATGGATGCACCACGTGAAACAGCTCACGCTGATGGATCAATGCAAACATCTCTGTTGACAAGGATGAATGCGAATATAAAACCCACACATTACAATGAATCACTTCTGATATCTGAGCACTGTAGTCTCCCTACCGAGACATTTCGGTTATTTCAGGGTGATATTTGTATCAAAACAGATTAGCAAAAATTTCAGAAGAGATGAGCCACACTCTGCATTCTAAAACGTCCCTTGTGATGATCACAATACAGTGTACAGCCTGGGATCAATGTTGACTGTTATTAGGATAATTAGCTTTTGTCAGAGACATGAACAGATACTTTTTGGGCCAATTATTTACCACCTGCCCATTTTATATATGCAAACACCTCAGATAGTCAATTCATTGCAACTTTTTTCTTGTTGTCTTAAGAAAACCATTGTTTCAAAAGGATAAACCATACAGTATAACATTGTTTGAAGAATGTGTTTTAAAATGTATCACTATTTTATTATTTTATGTTAAAACGTTTAGGATCTTTTTAAGATCTTTTATTAGTTATTCTTTATTTCTTTAATATTTAAGATATTATTAAAATGTATTAATATTTAATAAAAAAAATTCTTGAGCTTTTAACAAATCAGCATATTAGACTGATTTCTGAAGGATCACTGAAAACTTAATTATTCTGAAAATGCAGCTTTGCTATCACATTAATAAATTACACTTCAAAAATATTAAAGTAGAAAACAGTTGTTTTCAATTGCAATAATATTTCACAATTTTTACTGTATTTTGTATTAAATAAATGCAGCTTTCATTAAAAAAACATTTTGATCCCGAACATTTCAACAGTAATGCATCTTTACTGGCTGAAAAATTTGATGTAAATAAAAATCGAGTTTATGA
>JAUMHE010000067.1:12322617-12334360 GCA_032359235.1 Enteromius mattozi
CATCCGTTGACATTTCCGAACGCCTTCCTACAGTTGCTTAATAAAAGCGGGCTTTCCACACAAAAAAGTGCATGTGCCATTAGTATGAGAAGAAAATTAGATTTTAACCGTGTTGGGCTGGGATCGGGTTTGGACATAAATATCTTAATGCCTGTCGGACACGGGCCGGGCTCGGACAGAAAAATGCGGCCCAATCCGCACTCTAGTTCAGATGGCTGAGAATCATTTAAGAATAAAGAAGTGCCTGTCCTTATGAATTGACCACTAAATTATTGACTCAAATGTTTTAAAATTCAAAAACGCGAATCATTCATTAAAAAACAGTGCTGCTCTGTGTTGCATATTTTTATACGCGTAATATTACGTTGCAATGCGTTTATTATATCAGATGCCTTTAGAGAAAACTACAATAAAAATATATTGTCATACCAAAGAATAAACTACCCGCCAAAGTGGCCAGTGAGACTAAAGTTTTTACCCGCCACAGCCGAATTTTATCCGCATTTGGCGGGTGGGCGGGTGCCAATGTCAAGCTCTGATATATATATATAAGCCAAGGTTTTTTTCCCCCCTTGCTTTAGCATTCCAATCATCCTGACTTAGCAACACTGACAATAGCATCTGTTCAAATGAAAAACAAACAAACAATTCTTCTGCATCTAGGATGCACTAACGGTGAGTAAATTCAAAAAAGCAAAATTTCATTTTTGTGTAAACTGCATTCTTTGGTTCTCCCAAAAAAGCCCTTGTATTTTTACACACAGTAGGGATTCTGCTAAAGTCCACCAGCATCTCTCTGTTCATACTGTGAACTCTGTCTCACCATTTCCACACCCTGCGGTGCTAGCCTAAGCCACTTTGTAGTAGCAGCCCCTTCTTAGGGTGGCATTGCGGACCACCTGGTCAGCTATCTCACATTAACAAGCCTGTCCAGGAAGCTCCTGCATTCACCTCAATCAATAAATGGGAACCTGTACAGACTTTTGGTTCTGTGACATTGACTGCAAGTTGGTAAACGGTTAACCACGATGATCTTCCTCCATCTCGAAGCCTTTGTCCTCGGGTCCTCTTGACTTTTTTTAGACATTGCAAAAAGGCGCAGCATGATTCCATTCAAGCATGTTGGTGTAGGGCTCAACAGGTATTAGCTTGAGCCCCTCTGCAAATTGTTTCTCTGATCCTCTGCTTGAAACGTGGTATTGGCACTGCCATGGCAACCCAGCCAGGGACATTCACACTGTTAATCTGTGCTCTGAATTAATCGCTCAGTCTGAGCAGACATGTTCCTGCAGACACAGAACAGGAGAAGATTTTCTCCCTGTCAACTATCTGTAGATGATAACACTGGTCTCGGATGTCAGATCCTTTTCAGTCTGAGCAGTCACAGAGTATTAATGAAAATGTTTTCTTAGATATAAATATGTTTCAGAAGTGGGTTTCTGTTACTTTTTTATTAGCATTAGAGGCTGATCATGTTTTTGAGGTGTTTACTTTTGTTTAGTTTGTCCATATGCCACTTGGTAAATGGTATTTCTGGTCTTTGGTCCTACAGTAGGATTTATTTAGGCTTTGCAACTCTGTTATCCATTCTGAATTATTTTCTTTTCTATTTATTTTATTATTTTCAATGTTTTTCAAATGATAAAATTACATAATTTTGTATGTAAAAAAGTATTTTGTCAACGAAAATAGTTCTAAACAACATCACAGCTGACACTGAGAACAAAGCTGTGTTTCGTTTATGAATGAATCTGTGGTTTTGAATAAGTCAATGATCCAATGACTCATTCGTAAAGAGAGTCACTTTCTTCATTCCTAAATAACTCTGTTTGAACAAATCTAATGAATAAATGATTCAGTGACTTACTTCCACCTACTGGCATTTCAGTTTCATTTTTAAAGTGTAAATTGAGTCATTTAAGGCATTACAAAGGTTAAAAAACCTTGTAGAATATTGCTTAGAATATTGTTTAATGGGAAGGTTCATTTCTGTCAATGATTTCTGTCCTATTTTTAATTTTTTTTTAAGTAGGAGTGCTCCTGAAAAGAAATGCAAGCAGCGTAGAATCTTTAACAATGTAATGTTACATTTTAAAGACTAATTGCAAACAGTTATAAAAATGAACTATTAAATATAATCTACAAATCATGCAATATTGCACCACTAAATAATAAGTGTTTTGAGGGCTTAGCTTAACAGGGCAATTTTAGGCAATTACTAATCATTCTCATTTTTAAAATTTCATTTCACTAATCACTTTTTTTAATTAAACACAGGAGGTCAATAATGATGCTTACATTATAACATGTGCAAATTCCCACACCGTATCTTTAATTTTGCTAGAAGTGCAGGTGCAGGGCCTTAATATCTAAAAAGGTTTAAAGAAAATATGAAAAAAAGCTTAACTATAGATTTTAAATTAGAAAGATTTTATTAAATACATCCAAAAGGTCATCTAAAATGACCATTATTACCACCCAGTGTGTACCATTATTAGTCCCCCCATTGAATTTTGCCCATTTCCACCACTGATTAAATGATACCGATCCCGAGGCTGACATTTTTCATTTACCTGCTTGCACTGGTCATTAGAAATAACAAAAAAAGAAGTATTTGCAATTTGTTTGTTTGATCTTTGTAAATATTATACAGACCATCTCTCTAACTGTAATGCAAGAACATAATATTGACTTAAAATTGTCAACACTGCTAATTATACCATTTTCTTCTTCATAGGAAGTGACTATGTCAGCGTGAGCAGAAGATCATCTTTAGCACATGTTAGGTTTCATGTTTTCTAATGGACTATTTAGATTCCCCCTGAACATTGCAAATGTCACCAAAGTAATTAAATAAGCTCTGAAACGTTGGGGGTAATTACAGGAGGTCAGTCTGCCTCACACTTGTTCTCTGGTGGTCAATTATCCGCCGGCCTAAGAACTTGAAAAAGTGTATACTCCATCACGCCAGATAGATGTTTCTCCTCCAGCATTAGCCGAGTCCAGGTCCAGAGCTGCGCTCCATTAATTGAGCCTGATCCAATTCCCAGCATGAGCTCGGCCAGCTGGCACAGGGATGCACACTGCATGTTCTTTTCCCTAAACACTGTTTCATTATTTCTTGATTTAAGAGGAGCCTCCAGGCAACAGATGTCCATCTGCTTTTGGTGACTCCGTGATTAAAACAAAAGCTGTGAGTATTTGAGTATACTGTGTATTAATCACATACCTTTCCGTGCAGGTGTCCTGACACAAGGTGCTGGTCATTTTCCGGAAGTCATAAAACACCATCCCTTTGAGCGCCCGGTCTTTGGCGTCATCCAGAAAGCAGCCGATGTAAGTGCCTGAGCGGAGGATAACAATCGCATCAGAAATTCAGAACGTGACCTTTTTCTACGCAAACAGATGGGAAGATAGCGCAGCACAGCTTGGAATCCAGATAATTGCAAAAATAAACCAATTATCATAAACAACCAATTTGTCATTCTGAAAAGCACACAGCTCATTTAGAACCGAGTTTCACCTTTGTGTCGGATTTTTCTTTTCGGAAGAACTTTCTCCACTCTGGATGCTTCCTGTTCGGACATGAGGCTGTGGAACCAGCGGCGTCTCAGATATCGGATCTCCTGGTTTCGTGAGATCAGCCATTGTGGTCCAGTGTTGTCTTCAGACAAAACACTTTGGTATCCCACCCCCTTTCCAGAGAGTCGAGCTCCCATTATTCCATAACTTGTCCGGAGGGCAGGTGCCTCCAGGGCCCTGGGAGGAGATGGCAAAGATGGCAATGGAAAGTAACTGCTCGTTCCACGCTGTGACACCACCAATCCATGTCTCTGCAAAAGAAGGACACTTCCAGCCATAATGTATGCCACACCGAGGAACAAAAAGAGCAGCTGAGTCTGTCGCAAGAAGTGCTGAAGCCTGTAGAAGGGCTTTGCCATGTTGCCCTCCTTCCAGGTAAGTGAAAAAAACCTTGAGTCTATGATTTCATGCTGCCATTGTTCCAACAAAAAAAGGCAGAGACCTATTCCAGGTGCTTCATTCTCCAGCAAGCTCTACCAGCGATACCTTATTCACATTCTGTTTAAAAACCCTTTGAGCGCAAAATTCCTCCGGCAAAATGTCCCGCCGTTTACCTGTGAGAGGATTAAGTGAAAACTCGACTGTGGCGTTACATCCCCTTGATGACAGAAGTACTTGTGGCAGAATGTACTCTGAGCTCTTACGCCTCAAAGACTTCGGGGAACCTGGTGGGAAAATAGAAAGCAGTTAGACGCAAGTCGAAGCACATCTTTCACTTTTTTATTCTCAGGGATAGACCGGAGTGCTAGAGACAAGAAAGAAATATAGAGAGAGTGTGTGGCAGTTATTCTGGTAGTATGTCTCCATTAAGAGGAGAGAGCAGGCCTCGCTGGCTGGAGAAGCATTACCTGTTTGTGCTCCTGTCTGTCTTTATGAGTCGCAGCAGATGTGAAAAGTCTAAGAGGGTACACTACAGTCTCCTAATCAAGGTGCAAGCTATGGGAGGGCTCATGGTAGTGGTCTGACAGTTTGAAAGGAAGTGGAAACCAGTAGAGATTTTTAAATGTCTGTGCGAGCAGCATTTTGGCTATAAAAGCAATTTCTTTGCTTTGAGTACTGCAGTACTGTCAAAGGTTTGGGGTCAGTAAGCTTTATATTCCTACTAGATATTTTTATTTCAAATAAATGATGTTTGCAAACAAATTTCAGGAGGAGCACGTACAAATGATTAACCGCAGCTGCTGCCTCGTTCTACAATCAGCCTATTGCCTGATTACCCTATCAGAGCTAAGAGATTTTCCTTTAACCCTCTGGGGTCTGAGGTGGTTTCGAGGCCCTTTAGATGTTTGGACATGCTCTGATATTTGTGCTTTTGTCAGATACTTATAACATATTATTGACCAACATGTATTTTTCTTGTAATCCGCACAAACTGTTCTACAACAATCCCCGCCGGAGAAGGTCGTTTCACTTACGCTGCTATTTCAGCGGACAGCCCAAACAGGAGCATTGCACCCACCGTCGTGGACCGCTCCCGCAAGGGACGCTCACAATGCACCCTCTGTCTTAGTATGAGGACCGCAAAAAGTTGGAGCGGGTGTCCTCGCCAGCACCAGAGGAAACCATAACTACGAGGCGGCTGAGAATGTCAATCAGCCTGAGGGCTCATTATTCTTCTAGCTATGAACAGTGAGTGACTGGCGTCTGCTAGTTTTTTCCCCCTCTGCCAGTACATGGAACAGCTTCTAACAAATCTATCCTTTACAAGACAGAGGATGCACGCATAGTTGACAGAAATCAAAATAACACCCGCTTCATCTGCCATTCTACATCTTTATTTATCTTATTTTGAAAATCAGTTTTAGAAAGTTCTAGTACTGAAGGATCTGAATAAAATTCGTCGTGGACCACTCCAGCAAGAGACGCGCACTCACATCCACCTTATGGCAGCAGACCGCAAAAGTCGGAGTTCTTGCACCCACCGTCGTGGACCGCTCCCGCAAGGGACACTCACAATGCACCCTCTGTCTTAGTATGAGGACCGTAAAAGTTGGAGCTCTTGCACCCACCGTCGTGGAAGGCTCCCGCTAGAGACGGCCGTTTTTTTCACAACTCTGCTTCGACAGTAGGACAGCTCGAACTGGAGTACTGCACCCACCGTCGTGGACCACTCCAGCAAGAGACGCGCACTCACATTCACCTTACGGCAGCAGACCGCAAAAGTTGGAGTTCTTGCACCCACCGTCGTGGACGGCTCCAGCCAGAGACAGTCAATCAAGTATGCTGCCGTGCGAAGGGGTCTCCCTAGCTTGAGCACTGCACCCACCGTCGTGGACAGCTCCAACCTGGGTCTAACACCTTTTTACACTCACATCTACATCCACATGATACATTGCACATACCTTAGCCAGGAACCCAATTCTCTTCCCTAATCGTCCAGCACCCCCTATTCGCTGCATCTTTTGAGGGGCCCACTACGTTTGGCTGCTGTCCTCAAATATCTCGTTTGTTGGGGGGCACGCGGGGATCAGGCCAGACACCAAGCTCTGCCCAAGGGGTTAAAATCCCAAGGGCTCGGGGTCCGCCGAGCTCCCAGCCCACTCCACGGATAGCAAGCCAAACAAACTTATTGTATTCGTTTATTAATGAGGAAATGGGAACTCGTGAAATGCTGTTCTTTTGAATTTCTAATCAGCAAAGAATGCTGAAAAAATGAATTTGTTATATTTTCTACAGAAATATTAAGCAGCACAATTATTTTTAGCATGGATAATAATCACCATATACAGTATGAATGATTTCTGAAGAACACTGAAGACTGGAGTAATGACTGCTAAAAATAATCTTTGCCATTAAAATTACATTTACAATAAATTAAAATACAAAAACATATAATTTACATATCATAAACAGTTTATATATTGTTTTTAGCAAATACTTTTTTTGTTTTCACTTTTTTAATTAAACAAATGCATGCTTAATGAGAATAAAATACCTTTTCAAAAACATTAAAATATTTCACTTGCCCAAAAACTTTGAACATTTATCTGTTGACAATTAATACTTTTAAAATATTTTTTTAAAGCTCAACTGATGAAAATTGCTGACAGAAACTCTTCAGTCAATAAAGAATAATTTACATACTGTTCCTTGTATGTTAGTTGACTTCAGTTACAAATCTGTTTGCCTGCCAAGAGTGATATCATGCTATAAAATTACCATACCTGATTTTTTATTTTAACATTCTCAAATGCATATTCATGTTTCTAATGTTTCTTTTTTGCATTCTTTCTTTGTAATTTTTTAAATCATGTAACGTTTGTTAGCTGACTGACTGAAATGAAATCTGGTTTAAAACTGCTAATCTGAGCCAAATAGTTTCTATAACTTGCAGCACTTTTTCTATTCTATTCTATTCACTTTAGACATTCTTGAAACTTTCAGACTATTATTTCAGCTCCACTGAGAATCCTTTTGTGTGGCAAAAACAAACCTTGTAACAAGTCTAACTAAACTCAGGGGTGAGCTATTCCTCATTTCCATTCATTCTTTCCAATCAAGCAAGTGTGTGCCCCATATATTCTCCCAATCTATTTCATCTATAATATATCTGGGCTCACAGAAGATGAAAACACAGGCTGAGCCATACACTGATTATGCATTAAATGCATAATCACCACACCACACATTAACATGACTGTGGATTTGGTTTACTGCATAAGACTTAAAGGAAAATAAAAACAGAATATCCAAGCAATGTCAATCAAGCTGGTCAAAATGTACCATATTTACTTTCCTAATGCAGGTTTCTGTGCTTAAACACTAATGTTTTTGTAATGAAAATAGATTTAGTTTTTCTTCTGAATTGGACTTCCTTTTCTACTTTGGCCACACAGGTTATTAGATATAACCCAATAGCCAAATAGCTATAGAATTGTTTTATCAAAATCATGTTATAGCATGCCCAGTTTATGACATAAAGAATTCCTAATGGGAAAAAAAATGCTCTACATTTTGTTCTCATTAAATATTCAATTATTAATTTTCAATCTCATTTTAAAGCTTCAGACTTTGGGGAAAAATATCATTATTTTGATTCTGAATCCGATTTTTATTTGAGATAACTGGGCCAGTTGCAGCTTTCCATACAAGCACAGCTTTGCTCACTGGACCCCTTTTGAGACCCCCACCAACCCCATCTTTTTAGGCCTAGTGCTGGCAAAAGGCCTAGATTTGCATAAACGCTTGAGATGCAGGGGCGGGTGTCCTCGCCAGCACCAGAGGAAACCATAACTACGAGGCGGCTGAGAATGTCAATCAGCCTGAGGGCTCATTATTCTTCTAGCTATGAACAGTGAGTGACTGGCGTCTGCTAGTTTTTTCCCCCTCTGCCAGTACATGGAACAGCTTCTAACAAATCTATCCTTTACAAGACAGAGGATGCACGCATAGTTGACAGAAATCAAAATAACACCCGCTTCATCTGCCATTCTACATCTTTATTTATCTTATTTTGAAAATCAGTTTTAGAAAGTTCTAGTACTGAAGGATCTGAATAAAATTAAAAACTGATCATGTCATACTCCTCTCTATACTGTACGAATCTCTGTTTTTCATTTTAATCATTTGCAACATCATGTTTTTCCCATTTATACAAAATTCATAGCTTTTAAATAATATATATGAATATCAAAAGCTGCTTAAATGTACTGTATATGAAGTAGATTTATATAGAGATGACAGATTGGATTAAGGAACCATTTACACAAGACATGTTATTGTGTTCTAGACAAAATTGAGCTAGAGATGTTTGAATTTACTCATGGCATCCTAAAATGTAATGCTCATGGCGTAAGATGCTAAAAAAAGATCTTGACGTTTGTATTTTGATAATGTCTCCTAAAAAGAAAAAAAAAACCTTATTAATTTTCTTCTCAGCAAATATTGATATGGATCTTTCGCAAATCATTTTAAATTCTGCAATCAAATCCATTAAAAACTGATAACCAATGTATGAATGTATATACCCTAGATGAGTTATTGGATATATAAATACATACATATCAAAAGAGTTGGTTAAGCAACACATATGTAGGCCTTTGTGTTTTTGCCTTAAGGCAAATTTTGTATATTTATATGTACCCTTAGTGGGCACTTGATGTCAAAACTTGCTGGCATAAATTATTATTTCTGTTCATCTTTCATCCCTGTAGCGAGCAAATACATATTTCATTTTGTAACATGAATAAAATCAAGGTACTGCAACTAACCAGCTATTTTCCTAACAGAGTTAAGTATTTTTCTCTATATTTTTTGCTGCTATGCTTGAGTTTGTGTATTTATTTTCTTTATTTATTTTCTTTTACTCACTGTTTTATGAAATCATTTCACACAGGCGCTATGCCTTCACTGCTTTGAATACTCAACTAGGATTTTTCCACTATAGATTTATTCAGTTGAAAATCACTTTTGAAAAATGAACCAGAAATGAGGCCGCAGTGTATTTATGAGAGATGAGTTTCTTGTCATATTGGTAAACAGGAGAATTTGGCAGTAGACCTGAGCATTTGTTTTTTTAAAGAATATTATTCACTTTAAATAACTGTAATTAATGGAGTCAAAGGGAGGCGGCTCGATTAATTATAAGGATGGTCCGTTAATGAATGTTATAGCAGTGAGATGCGTGGGACACATAATTCATCTTATTTTATCTTCTCTTTCGCTCTGTTGTGTGCTTGCTGGTAAATGGTATTGCATTTCACACAGAAACAAATGCATTAATGAATAGTAATGCAGAGGCAAGGTCATTTCCATTTTCCGTTCAGGGAAGTCTGACGACTCCACGGTGCATTTCAAAGGGCATTAAGTTTGAAAGGAAATGTTATTCGTCTTGTATTATTTATTAGTCTATTTTGCTGTTGCTCTTGTGGCATATGCCGCAAAAGTTGTAATAGCATGGCACTGAGGCTTCATGGCTGTCGGTGGACAGCAGCGAGTGGGTCCTGTAGGTTCAGACTGGTGCACTCATTTGTCTTCATCTGCTTTCCCAGCGTGTTATCATCTCACTTACAGCAGGGCAGTCACACTTCCATCTCAGAGGCTGATGGGACTGACCCCGGAGCTCAGATGCTGCCTGCAAAGCTCTCTTTTCTCTCATCTAAGCATCTTGCCACCATCTCAGACCATCTGGTTGTTATGTGCTCCTCTTTAGTATCTCTGAATGATGCATTTCAGTAAGAAATGTTTAAGTGAAGAAGGTTTCCACAGTCATAATCTTGCTTCTAAAGAGTGTCACAGTGGGGCGGCAGACACATGACAGGTGGCCCGCTGTTCCCCTGGCCCGCAGTGACCCCAATCTGTCCTCCTTTAATATATATTTTCAAGGCCAAATCCAAGAAATGAGGGAGGGAAGGCATTTTATATTAGGCTCTTTTCATTTCTAATGTACTGTAAAAAGCGGTAACATGTAATTGTTATCCTGAGGAGCTGTTTCTAACCCTTACATTAGTTTAACCTAACATATTTATGTTAAATAGTGTTTTGTCTTGAATGATTCATTAGATTTAGATGCTATTTGGAATTTAGATACATAAATTAAAGTGTATACCATTGCGAAAATGAAATCTCCAAAATAGTTTGTAGCAGTACGTGCTTTATATATTCTGTCATATGTTCTTGGTAGTAATCACACGCAGCATCACACCCCAGGCTTGAATAATCATATCAAAGAGATTTAAAGAGACATTTCCTGCAGTTCACTGATTGGCAGCCTGTTAGCAAATTCAAAATAGCAAGGTTTCAAGAACAGTCGTAAAACTAATTAAGAGTTCTCTTAATATCTATAGCATAATATCTGTTTAAAGGAAAGGAAAATAAACCAAAAATCTGCAACATGTTATTTAGCAGAGTTCATTTCAAATCAAATGAATAATTCTGCCTACGTTTTGGAGAAGATGTGTCCATCTGATTTGAAACGCTCAACTTCAATTATTGAAAAATTAAGTGTCATGCTTAATCCTGTGAAAAAAAGAGGAACCTCCAGCTGTGAACTGAACCGCAGGTGATTGTCAATCACCTTATTCACAGCCTACTCAAATTATTGATCATCCACTGCAGGGACTGATTTCACTGCAGTATCCAAAAGCTCCATATAAACTGAACTGTTTATTTGTTCTTAATTTGGTACGATTTTGCCTTTAAGCCAAACTCATAGAGCCTTTTGCAAAGACACACGCACATGGAGTCCGTATACTGTTTTTTTTTTTTGCAGATACATATCAAACGTTATCCATTTCGCTGGTTCACGTCCAGTATTTACTAGACACTTACAGCGGCAAAAGAGGAAAGGAGATAAATTAGACGATGCATTAAAATTTTGTTAGGAATAGTCTGTCTTTGAATATTTATGCTTTGTGTTGCTTGAGGCACATTTACATTTGCAGATTTACAGCCCAGCCATAAACAAGGCACTATAACTAAAATTCGCTCAATAAATGCTGGCTGAAAAGATGGCGACTGCTGGCCCCTGGACACCGGTTTATTGACCACTAAACTACAACGGATGTGTGTGTAGCTGAAGTACTAACACTAGAATGCTTTAACACCCACAGACCACAGACAAGTGAGTGTGATCACTCTGTGGCCTCTTCTGGGAGACTAAAGAAAGTCCTGGCAAACCGCAACTCACACGAATGCATATACACTAGTGCTCGCTGACACAAACTGACATTACTGCAGTATTATTTCTATGTATTTTGCAGGAAGTCATCACCATCAGTTGCAGAGGATGACATTGCATTCCAAGAAATGTAGCCCTTTCTTTCTCCAGTGTAATGTCTTTCTTTCTTTTTTTTTCTCAGCTGCTGCAGTAAGTAAATGTAGTGGTTTCTCATCACGAATCGACTCTGAAGTCTTTCATCTGTGCAGACTCAGCTGTCTGGTTCTGTACAATGAAATTTAACAAGCTGCATTATTACTATCCTTTCTCCTGCTTTTGTTAGTTCCTTATCCAAAGGTAAAGGTTGTATAAGCCCTTAAAGGGATTGCAGGAACAAAAAAGAAGGTATTTTGAGAAATGTCAGTGTTTTTATATTGTTATCATACTTCGGAAATAAATGGTCACCAAAACTGATCGTTTAATATAGAGTGGGTACGGAAAGTATTCAAACCCCCTTAAATTTTTCACTCTTTGTTATATTGCAGCCATTTGCTAAAATCATTT
>JAUMHE010000067.1:12334460-12348602 GCA_032359235.1 Enteromius mattozi
TGATTTTAGCAAATGGCTGCAATATAACAAAGAGTGAAAAATGTAAGGGGGTCTGAATACTTTCTGTACCCACTGTAGCCAACATTCCTCAAAATATATTCTTTCTGTTTTGCAGAAAAAAGAAAACTGTATGATGTACTGTAAATGATGACACAACTTTCCTTTTTTGGCAGAACTTTCCCATTTTTCCCTTTTTTTAAACACACTTAGTCCAGTTAAACTTGAATTACTGCTGATCTTTTCTATGTAAGTTGGGCTTATTATCAATTGTTTATTATTTTGTGTTTTGCATCTAGTGTAATTATTGCTCCAAAAACACATTACATACACTTTTATAGAGGTGGTAATATATTAAATGATCATCAGACGATAAAGAGAAGAGCCTTATAATATCAGGGTTCGACTGGCTTCTAAACCCCCTCAAGTTAGATGACCGCCCGAGACTGAAATTACAACAAGGTTCAATGACTTTCAAAAATATGCAAATAAATATTAATAGCCATGGCAAAAACAGTCAATTTAATCTATTTGAAACGCTTCCGTCAGACTTGTGGAACCACGGGAGACGGAAGGGAAATAAGTCTGTCCCTGGCAAACTGTGCTAGGGCCAGAAAAAATTTCCAGAAGCACAATCAACCACCCTCGATGCATTCATTATTTAGAATAGGTTTAAGCCAGGCTGGAGAAACACTGCAGTCACCAGTGGCTGGTCAATCCACGGGAATCTGAAGGGAAAACGGTGGTCTGTACTAATCAAAAATAACATTATATTGGAAAGTATTTGCATGAATGGAGACCTGTCTCAAGGCTGAATAATCACTTTATCTGACTGCTTCAGTTAGCTTAAACTTAGTCTTGCTGTAAATATTGTTCAGATACTTGACCTTGCAGCCAGAAATGTAATCATATGCTGAAAAGATTCTTTGAGCGCTTTTTTGTCCAACATATGTGCCATTATTTTGACAGCATAATATTTTCATGAACAAGCTACCATAATTTTTTTTAATAGGGATAAAGAGGACACTATGGCATACAGTTCAATCATGAAAGATTATGTATTCACACACAACTCTGTGCACAGATACCTCTCTGGAGATGAAGCGTGTGCTCCATAGGCAGTAAATGTATGCTGCTGAAAGGTCAACCATGACAAAATGATCTTGATTAACCCTGTGAGACATGAAAACTGACTCTTTTACAGGCAGTCTGGATATATTCCTTTTTCATGACCGTAAAGAACCAATATAATGATGAAGGATGAGGTAGGAAAACCCTAATGAAATCTATAGCATCTGGCCGCACTCAAAAGACACATGTTAGTGCAGTTCATCTGATAACTGCAGCTTTTATGGACAAATCCCATTACTGTGCACACCATATTTATATAAACTTCAAAAAAGACATGGTGTATATGAGTTATGTTTCGTCATATCACGAAGACAAACACAAGGTAATCAATGTTGTATTATAAAACGATTGCATATTGTTTAAAAAAAAAAAAAAGGTTTAGAGACCCAAGAATCCACTGTTTAGATTCTGAAATAAACCCCTATATAAAAAGCTAGATTTTCTCATTTGAATTTTTTTTAAATAAATCATTAGTAACAATCATAAAACGTGATTACTTTCTTTAATCCATAATGGATCTTAAAAATTAAATAATAATAAAATTATAATTTATGGACCCCTTAGAGGATCCTTACTGGCTCTATATTTGTTTAACTCTGATCACTTCTGAGGGCTTGGTTTTTAACCAGTTACACTAAAACAGTCTTTCTTTGATTCTAAAACATTATTTGCACTTTTTAGACTTTAAACCAGTACAGTCTACATGTACTTAGACAAAAAGAAAAAAATCCTCAAAGCAGAAAAAGCAGGTTCAGTCACTTGGACATCAGTCATCAACACTTGTTTGCATTAGGCTATTTTTTTGACAAAACTCTTCACGACTCGAACTGATATATTGGTGTATAAAAGTGACGCATTGTAGAACTTTCCAATACTAGACTAAACACTAAAAAAACACTTCAGTTACGGGGAAAAGCTTTTTATGCATTTACACTTAGTTAAATCCTAAAAAAAATATCTTACCTTTCGCTACTACCCGTCGGCAGCGAAGAATAACAATCTTGTAGCATATTAAATGTATTTCAGAGCTTGAGATTTCCTTGGGTTGAATGTCTCTTCATGAACACGAGCATCTCTTTCATCTCTGAGGCGAGTCGCATCTCGCTTTCTCACTCTGTTTTGCTATTTTGCTCCACTTGATGTGTGTCACTAATCCTCTTGCATTTTCTTATTTTGCATAGCTGTGAAACCACTATAACAGCGATAATCCTTATCTAAATCCGTTGCCGTGTTCCCTTTGCTTTGCAGTCCCACGTTTCTCTGTGTGAACGTACGTAAGAGCCCAGCTGTTTTTAAGTCGGACAGCGCTGCCCGTGTGCGCATGCGCCAAAAGAGAGAGAGAGTGAGAGGGACCAGACCACACCGGGAGGAGAGAGTTTGGGACCAGAGCATCACTAGCACTTTCAAGGAATCCACTACAAAAAAACTCACCTGTGGGGGAGTCCGAGGAATGTGTAACACAGGGTGAGTAACAAAACAGGCTTAACCAATTATAAATGAGCTACGGGGTGACATCACTATCATGAGCACCACCCTCCTGAGGTGACAGAGTCTATGTAAAATAGATAAAATATTTACAGGACATAAAAAGTATGTGAGATTTAGTCACACAATGGTTAATTTATAATCTTGTATATCTGGAAATTAGCGATTTATGACATGTTGTTTCTGTTTGCTAATGAAAGAAAGCTCAGGATAGCATTTTGTTATAGTGTTATTATTTTATATAATCGAATATTAATTGTAATCCAATGGGTTGTTCTTCAATATTTCCATGAGTGGCTACATTTCACACATCTTGGTTATTTATTTAAAGCTATAGACAAATTAGTTATAATTAATTACCTATCTATCTATACACAAATAATAATAAACACATGCAGCATCATCCGACACATAAACTTATATCTATATATCAGACATCAGCCTGAAATAACAAAGCAGAGCCATAGCCACCATAGACATTAAAGAGGAAAGTTTGTCCTCAATCTAGAACATTTCATTATACCCTTGCATAACAGAGTATTTTTTGCCTTCACAGTTAATGAGGCTTGAAATGTGATGCACTGATATAGATATACTATATAATGAGAAGAAATCACTCTTTCAGATTCCATTCTTTCCTTTTCAAGTTGATTATCATATCACATCACTTCATATCAGATGAAGTTTAGGCTGAGTGCTCGATTCATAATCGTTAACATAAGTGTTGATAGTGCAATAAGCCCTCTCGTCAGATTTATGGTCTGTTGTTTGTGTGTAAGTCACTGCATGCTTCTGAAGAAAGTACCAACATATTTATCAGCTCTAAAAAACACTGCCGCCTGTGTAGTGCCTCTGTAATACACACAAGTGTACACAAATCCAACACACACACACTCATAAACCCACACAGACGCAAAATAAATAAATAATGAATGAATAAATAAACAGTGGCTGAGAGAGGCGAGAAAAGAAATAAATCTGAGGTTATAAATTAATGATTATGGAAATCATGTGTCTGTGTAACTCACACACAATGCAAATGCATGCATTAAACATACATTTCCAATTATATAATGAAAATAGCATTAAATAAAGAAATAAATGGCAGCCAAAAAAAATCAGAAGGAAGAAAAGGAAAAACACTGTTGGTGTAACTTGATGACTGTATTTAAATGCAAAACACAAAATGAACGAAGGACTGTTTAATCCAAATCTGAAGACAGCAGCAATTAAGGAATAATTCACCCAAAAATGAAACATTTACTCACCCTAAGCCATTCAAAATGTAGATTTTGTTTTTCATCAAAACAGATTTTGGAGAAATTTAGCATTACATTTCTTGTTTACAAATGGATTCACCAAAATGATTGGGTGCCGTCAGAATAAGACTTCACAATAATCACAATAAAGACTTCACAAAAGTAATGTAAGTAACCCTTAAGCTGATTTATCAAGATGTTTTTAACTTCAAACTATTACTTCAGAGCCAAAATATGATTCCTCTATCCATAATATTGTTGTATTCATAAGGAGAAATATATGCACAGATCAAGTGATTACAGTTGGATTTTACTGTGAGAATACATGCTGGAGGATGCATTTTTATAGATTACTGGTTGGATAAATTAGTTTCTTAAAATTAGTCTTGCTTCACAAAACATTAATCGATTGGTTGTACTTGTGGGTTTTTATCAGCTATTTAGACACCCATTCTAACGGCACCCATTTGCTGCAGAGGTACCACTGGTGAGCCAGTGATATAATGATAAAAAGTATGTTCCAATGAAAAAAACAAACTCGTTTACATCTTGGACGGCCTGAGGGTGAGTATATTTTCAGCAGTTTCATTTTGAATGAACTATTGCTTCATAAACATTTAGCATATGCTGAAAACTCCCTCGACAGCATTTAGATAGAAAACCAGATCCGATGCCTTGCCAGATGACTAATGTTATATACATTGGCAGCCTCTTTTGTCCCACAGCACACATGCAAAGCAATTTAGAGGTCTTGAATTAAAGCCCCCTGAAATGAGAATGAAAGCGTTGCATAGGTTTCCTGTGCCTGTGCATCCTTTGTGTTGCGACAGTGCTTGACTGGGCGTGGGAAAATAAATTGTATGCAAATTGATCGTGACACTGATGAATGCAGTCTAATGCATGGAAAGTGGAATAGGTTGCCAAACGATGTTGAGCAGACTTTTTCTAACACCAGATATGTAAAGTGCGTTGTGGCCACTTGATTGCTAAATAGGTTTCTAAAACGAACATTATGGCATAACAATGTCTCTGAAGTCATTACCGCCTCCATTTGCATAGACTCAATTCATGTAAATTACACATAAGCAGATATATGACAGATGTACAATAACTAGACCACAATTATCTTATTATATTTGCAAGCATAATTGGAGCGAGCCTAGACACTTATTCTCCTACCAAAATGGGGTTAGAGCACCAGTACATTCGTTGGGGCTAACTTAATTTTTCGTTATAATTTTTAAGACAAATGGTCCCTGCCTCAAATATAAAAGTCTGTTTCACACCAAACAATAAGCGTATTAGCATTCAGGGGGCTTGTTTGTGCTATCATTTACATTTTTATTAAGTTAAGATAAGCATTGCAATAAATCTCTTCATACCCATGATGCCTCTCTCAACCCTTTTGTTTAGCACATCATCGCAGTTTCACTGTGTAAAGAAAGAATTGTTCATCACTATTCAAAGGATAGGCTTTTTTGTTTTGTATGTTCCTCAAGAAATAGAGCATTATATGAGAGGATAAGCTTGTGATGGATTAATATTAATTAGAATGCCAACCCCCACTGAAAGATAACAAGATTTTTGATATTTTTATCAAAAGAGGCAATTTGGGTAATAGCGACACAGGAGAATAAGATACTGATAACTGAACTTAATGGACTTTGTAACCCTTTTTGTAAGTGTGTGCCTTGATGTAGTTTATAAGGTGAGTTTTAGGTAATTAAATGGATGTTTCCGTGACAGCCAAACGTCTCTATGATTTTTTCGCATGCATTGTGCTTTCTTCGGCCTCTTCTATTGGTTCACATCAGAACAAAGGGGACTTTGTCCATGTGCAAATCCATGCCAAACATTAACACGGCCTTCTGATTATCAAGGTCTTTGCAAATCCATTTAGTTCTGCCATTTCCCCCAGTTCCAGCGCTGAACTGAAAGAAGAGTGAAACATGATTACTGGCACAGACACAGTCTCCCTAGTACACACAGCTTCATTTTCATAATATTCTCGTCAAACAACAACTCCATCCACCAAGGTTTTGTAAGCAAATTTTCTGATGGCCTCTGCACATTCCATATGAGTCTGGGTAGACACCATTACAGGCAATATAAATCTTCTTCTCTGCTTCTGTTTTAGATATTGCTTAACTTAAGTTTTACTTATTCTGATTTTTTTTTTAATTGCATTTCATTAATGCATGTTCTCATTTATCTGTTAATATTCTGTTCATGAGAAATAATGTATTATTTAATCCTGTGCCCCAGTCTAGAATATGTAACTTCTTTTCTGAATTTATTGAAGTTCATCATTTTAACTGAATTCTGAACATTTATAATACTTTCTTGCTTTATTGCCTTTCTCTATCTATCCTATTATGATTTCTAGATAGCAGCTTTTATTATTGTTTTTATTATTTTCCTTCATTTCTGCTATATGGGATTTTTAAATATATACTCTCTTCTTTTTTGTGCTTTTTTTTACTAGTTGGTTTGCTTAATTGTATTCTATTTCAGCATGAGCAGGATTTAAACATAAATTCCTTTATTCCCAGTCTTTTTAATTGTATAGGCTAGTATTCATATCTGTCATTTCTATTTGTTGGTCAATGGTCAATAAAAATCTCTTTTAAAAAAAGACTAGTAAGTATCTACCCCCTCACATAAATTTGTTGTGTTATTGTTCTCGTTCCTCTTTTCACCCCCAGGCCAGTGTTGGCACCAACTTGTGGACCAACTGATTATTGCAAAACATACAAAGTGCATTTGCAAACTGATTGTACAGTGAAAAATTGACTAGAAAGGATCAGTGAAAAAGAAAACCCATAGAAGGAGAGTGATACAAACAGTGAAAAGTGCCGTGCTGTCTTGTCACTCGTCATTCTGAAATGCCACTCGGCTATCCAGTCTAAGGATATTAACGATAAGGATTTTGAGAGACAAGAGGGTGAGAAAATGTAAAAAATATTTTACCCTTAAAATTTCAACAGTAAAGAGTACAGCAATCTGTGTCTGATTGTAATCAGAAACTGTGTAAACTGTATCTCAGCCTCAGATGTCACACCTACAGAACGTTGGTTAATGTCTGATGCATATGGAACACTTTAGTGGGAACACTTCAGGAGATACAAAGTTGTCGTCAGATTGTTTGAATTGGACAGGATTTATAGGAGACCTCATCACGAAGGAAGAGTTGTGTTTACAACTGTGATAACAAGCACTTAACAGGATCAACTAAACACTAAACACATTTTCAAAACTATGTGAAATATTTAAAGGGTAAGTTTTTCTGGGAACTAACCCTTTAAAGCTTGTGGCATAGAATATTTAAAATCCGTTCTTGAGTTTTACATACCGCTCTGTTACTGAGGTGACATTTCCATACCCCGAAACTTGATGCTGAATGAAACAAACTGATTAGTTGTTTGCCGTGCCATTGAACGGCCTCATGGGCAGGCCTTGGCCAATGAATGCTACCACGGATTTTAGACCTTAAGCCTTCAGAATGACTTTTGTGGTGCAGGAAACTAAAAATTGCATTAAATTCTCTTGACATTTCCTCAACATTTCCACAAATTATAATAATAATTGTAAAGTTGTAAATAAAACATTATTGGAATACACGAAAATGGTATTTCAGTCTTTCTATGTCAAAATTTCACACTTTTAAAGTGTAGCTTGTAATTTCTTTGTGAAATTTACAATTTTCTGTAAAAATAGCTTGTACACCAATTGTTCTTTTTTTGTTTTGTTTTGTTTTTTTCAGAGTAAGACCATAGACTAAATGTCGCATATCAATGCATTTTGATATTTTATTCACATTCAACACTTAAGAATACATTTCTAGTTGAGACTGCAAGATCATTCACAGACTCTGTTTTTGGAGGACTCTCTTGTGTACTGTGAAGACCAGTGACATGTTTGTTCTGTGCTGAGAGAAATAGACTTTTGATGGAGCTGTATGATGTATGACTGAAAGAGAGCGGCGCCGCTCAATTCCATCTGGGTTTGCCGTCAATCCACATGGCCAGTCTTCGGGACCCTGCTTCTGTCAGTCAGTGAACCCCTATCTCCCTTCAACACCTTCCAATCACAATAGCCCTGGGAGGCAAAGAAAGAGCACAGTCCAAACAACAGACCAAAGCCTTTTCAGAAATACTTCAATCCCATCGGCATGATTTCAGCAAAGCTGTTTCAATGAGCAGCTATGATGTATTCCATAAGAAAAAAAAAAAAATGCACACACAAGGGAGACGAAACCAAGCTGCCATAGATATGATACATGTATTCATCAAAACCTCTCACAGCCTTAGGGTGCAATTAATCTGGGATTAGGTGGGACAAAGCCTAGAGTCAAATCCCCTTCTCTCTTTAAGTGTCAGGACCCCATCATAACTGAAATTCCCAGCCTGTGGCTTTGAGAGGGAGGGTGTCGTGTTTTAATAGCTTTTGCTTGGTGGGTTATTCACACAGGTGCTTTGACTGATGTGTGACAGGAGTGATGAGAAGAGGGAGTCTGTCTTATATTGATCTGCAACCTTTTCAGATAGATCATGGAAGAGTGATGGCATAAGTATGACTAGATGATTTTCAAAATATTGTGGCTTTGAGTGGTTCAGGTCATTTATTATATTCCGCACAAACATGGTCGAGACTTGTTTTTTGTAACGTCAGCGTGAAGCTCATTTTATCTGATATTTTTGAGTGAAATGGGATGTTCGGTGAGGGAAAAATATACAATGTCAGTTGATGAGATGACAGTTGATTGACATCTGCTAAAAAGGAATGTTGGTTCAAAACAAATGATATTCAGTAATATTATTAATTTAACTAATGTAAGCTGAGAACAAAATTTTAACTAACATTAGCTGGATAATAGCACCAACTTTGCAATATCAACAACTATTGAACTAAACTAAATCAACATATGAATAACACAGTTGCTTTCCGTAAAGCTGGCTTACAGCTAAAATTGAAATAAAAATTGTAAAACATTAAAACTGTTATTTTTCTGTTTATTATACTGATTTAGATTTGTGTGCGTAGCTGTTTCACTCATACAATAAAAATGATATTTTATACATTTTATTTACTTGAAATTTTCACTTAGTTAAATATTGTTTTATTTATATATTTACTTCTTATGCAAATTCTCTTCCAGTGTAGTTGATGCAGCAGTGAAGTGTATATCCGTCTTTAGCACGCCTCTTATTTGAGTGGCCCCTTTGAAATCAGAAGCTGACTGTAAATTGTTCTAATGATGTGCACCCTCCCTCAGGTGCTTCTCCAGTCTCGCTCCTCACATCCGTTCTGATGGCCCTGTTTTTCCCCCTCTCCTCCTTCTCTTCCTCTCATCTCCTCCTGTGTGCTTTTCGGTGTCAGCGGAGTGTGGGCTAACAGTGGAACAGGGCTTTTGATGTACAAAGAGCTATGTTTTCCGCTACAATAAAGATAGAGGAACACACCCACTCTTTTACGCGCGAACATCAAACACACATCAGCAGATATAGGATAAAAGAGCGGTGGGCTCCAGATTGACAGCTGCGGATCAGAAGTGGGAGGTGTCAGAAAACATGAACGCTTTCTGTTGCCTGTATCATCTGCATGGACATCTTTTCTCTCTTTATTCTTCAGCTGATGTCAGAATAGTTTTGAACTTCATAGGAGCAATGGTGGAATAGCAGATGATTGGCTGGTATTAAGAAATAATGTGCATTGTCTTGCTGCTGAATGGTAGCACTTAATGCAAGACTAAAATGGGTCTAATTAAATTCATAAGTGGGCCAATAAATACTGAATTCATATGATAAAGCAGTGCTTATAAAATGTTCATTCTGATTTGTGAAACTGCAGACTTATCAGTGACTGTTTATGTGGTTTATTTGACACGTTTTTATCAAACAGTCAGATCTATTAAACCAGCCTATTCTCATTCTTTTTTTTAATTTTATTTTAAATATACAATGAAACTAACAATATGGATGTGTTAACAGCATTGGGTTTTAACATGCATATAAAATGCTAAAAATTGAATTAATCACAATCCGGTAAATTATCATTCTGTTTCATGGGTGAATTATCGGAGACATAGTGAAGCAAAGAAAACACATGGAAAGAAAGAAATCTTGTAATAAATGGAATAGAGAGTACTTGGATAATTACATTTTACTGTTATATAGATATTTTTGAGCTTGTAGCACCATCTTGAACCTATACCTGAAAATAAGGGTGTCTGAACATTCCTTCTGTCTGCCATTTATTAAACAAGTCCCACCAAAAACTCCATTGACTGAGACAATGTTGCACTTTGTACTGTTTACTGAAGAATTGAGCAACCAAGTGGCTTATATGTGAATCTGAGATTGGCTACCTAAGCTGTGGCACAGAAATAGCTAGACTACAGAGAGACAGAGAGAGACATGTCCTCCTTACTGTGAACCCCAGAGCTGAAAATAGCCCGTGTGATGGGCCGATGACACTGGGTCTGGACGATGACCGTAATTGACAGAATTCTAGTGTGATTACTGCTGAAGCTGTGGCTAATGAATCCTAAGCACTACTCGTTCCACCCTCCTCTGAGTGCCCAGCGAGGATTCCTGTCCTCCGGTCATATAAATTGACATGTTATGCAGGGAAGCAGCTCTTCTTCTTAATTCCCAGTATCGTGTGGTCCGCTTCTGAGATGTATCTGAGCCATCAAAACAAGACTTTATTATTCTCAACACTGTCAAGGGGCTGCAGTTTATTCTTAAAAATGTCACGCCCTTTTGAAAATACCAAGATCAAAACATTTTGTCTTCAAATTTTGAGAGACCTGGCAAAAACACTGCTTTTGTTATATTTTATTTACTTTTTCTAAATTGGATAAAATCAGCTTAATGTCATCACAAAAACAATCGATCCATAAGTTTCAGAATTGTGTTGTCAACTAAAACTTATGAAAATATTTTTTCTTTAATTAAAATTAACCTAAAATAAAATATAAATATACAGGTAAGACAACAAAAACTAACATATATATATATATTTATAAATTAAAATAAATGTTGTTTTTATCATTTTCAACTCTTGAAAATTGTTTAGTTAACTGAATGAACCTTAAATAAAATAGAAATATATGCTAAAACAACTTTAACTTAAAAAAAATCAAAAATTATTATTGTTAATTAAAAAAAAAACTAGTTACTACAGTTAAAATAAAATGTAAGATTAAAGTATGAGACTTGAAATTTGAAGATTTAAAAAAAAAATACAACAATATAAAAAAGAAAAAATAAATAAATAATGAAAAAGCACAATAAAAATGCAAATCTCCTTTTTTATTAAAATAAAATGATTTTAATTATTTAATTATTTTTAAGGAATTATAATGATTAATACCCAAATGTAATTTGTTATGGTCAGACTTCTTACTAGTTCTTTCAGGAAATTTGTACTACCAGATTATGGATTTATATATTAAGCTGTGTCCATGCAATAATGATGACAACAGAGCAAAGAGTATTTTTAGGGTAGTTTCATCTTATTTTTTTGACAGGCCACTTCCTCCAAACAGTTGGTTCTATTGAGACATGCTTAGACAGGTGCCTGGATCTGGACCTCACCAGTGTCAGCCCAGAGGCAATCATAAAAAGGGGTTACTCAAAACCTTACACAAACAATCACTCTAGCCTGATGATGTCCATGTCCACAGCTGGAAAACAATTCCAGTATTACTGCTGTGCTGGATAAACTGGATTACACCGAGGGGTTTCTGCAAGAGATAATGCTGTCATGCTATTGGAAAAATGACAATGATTATGTTCTTTCCTCCATATCTCCTTCTGTATATTGCATCTCTCGGCTCTTCGTTTGACAGAAGAGGTCAAAGGTACACTACATTTACTGTACATGACTTAAAGAGGCATGAACATAAAAGCTCTAATGTTTTTGGGTTTTAAATTAAACTCAACAATCCCTGCTATGTCGTTGAGAAAAAAAAAATCTGAAAATAATAAAAGGTGTTATATTTTTGGAGGTTTGATAGCCTTACCTAATGATGTGATATTTAGTAAATGAATCATATGTTATTGGAAAAAAGTATATTCTAAGTTTAAATTTTACCATATTCCAGATATAACCCATATGTATGTGTGTGTGTGTGTGTGTGCGTGCATGTGTTGGTATTTGTGGTTTATGGGGACACAAATTTGTATAATGACATAAATATGAGATATTACAATTTTAAGGTAGTTTATGAGGACACTGTCAATGTCCCCATAATTCAAAAGGCTAAAATGGTGGGGTTTTTTTTGAAAATCTAAATAGGCAGAAAGTTCCCATAAGGGGTAGGTTTAGGTGTAGGGCAATAAAACACATACAGTTTGTACAGTATAAAAACCATTACGCCTATGGAGAGTCTCCATAAACCAACATGTGTGTGTGTGACTTTCCCATACATTGTGTATATATGATGATGGATCAGTGTGTTGCATTTCCTACTGAGTGTGTATTTCCTGGTGTTTTTGATCTTATAAACATTGCTTAATTTGTGAAATAATAAAATAAAGAATAAAAATCAACTCAATAAATGTGAGCAAACTGAGCTACTGTAGTCAAATATTTTTAAGTCAAAAAACATTCATCAAGAATGACCCGAAAGTCGTTTATTGATAGCATTTGTTTTCAGGGGAAAGAGCTAAAAAGAAAAAAATCATTGCTGTCAGGATTATCCCTCCAAACCCAGCAGCTAGAAATTTCTTGCAAAGTTAACATTACTTCTTCTGCATAAAGCATTCATTACTGAGCCCAAGCACCCTCTTTGCTCACCCCCTTATTTGTATCACTTTCTGTCTGACAGCACACACTCCAATGCGTCCTGGAGAGGATTTTTTTCTGCAATTAAAATAATGTCACTCTTCAAGTAGACCCCGTCCCAGCATTAGCAGCCCTCCCTTGAACCATGAAATACCCATTTATTACAGAAACATAAATTAAATTCATCTTTCCTCACTCTCTCTCTCTCTTCTTGTTTCCATGAGTACACCTAAAAAGTGCTCAGCGCTGAACACTCGGTGAGCTTTACTGGTGTAGGGCTTGAGAGTCCAGCCAGGCATTTGATGGCAGTTTAATCATTATTACTGCTCCGATGTCGGGGACTCTCTTGGGAGCGGGGATGAAGAACTCCTTGGGAAGATTTCGACGTAATGAGGCTGACAGTCATGGCAGGGGACCTGTAACTGATTGCTTAATGCATGCAGATGAAATGTTAATAGGAAAGCTGCATGTTGAGACACAGTGGTGGAGAGCTTTGCTTAAAACTGCTAACACCCTCCCAACACATTCCCCAACACCCAAAGACAGAGACAGCAAGCAATTAGGGACATTACAGGATGTGTCAACACTTATACAAGTCTAGTTCAGACAATCCACAATGCGCTTTAATTGTTCTTTGAAAATATTATTAAACCATGACATAAAGCACAAATAGACCAAACAGACAAATCTATTTGGTTGTTAATTGCCTGTATTTTTCTTTACCATCATGGTGGTGACTTTCCATTGACTTCTGTTGATTTATAATCTAATGTTTATTATAATTAACATTAATTACATGTTTCTGATTAGAGCAATTCTACTGAATAAAAGTATAAAATTAAATATTGATTTATATAAGTATGTTATGTTTAAATGGTTACAGAGGAAAAAAATAAATCCAAATTTGGGGCCATTTACATATAACACTTTTTTTTTCTTTTTTCTTCTTTTGCTTTGCATTTTTGTGCATGTAGAATGCATTCAAATTAAAAATGTATTTATCATTTATTTATCCTTTATATTTATTAATTTATTTATTTTATTTATTTATTCATTTATTTTTGCAGGGAAAAAATGAATTGTAAGATGTAAACTAATAAAATAAAAAAACTGAATTGTGAGATATAAACTTAAAATTCCAAGAAAAAAGGTAAAAAATTGTGAGATGATGTAAACTGAGATTTCTGAGGGGGAAAAAAACGTAATCTCAAAATTCTAAGGAAAAAAAGTCAGAATTGCAAGATATAAACTCAGATTTAAAAAAAATAAAAATAAAAAATTGTACTGAGATTTCTGGGGCAGAAAACGTCCACATTTTAACAAGTTAAAATTAAAGGTGAAGAGTGTAATTTCTGCACCCCCGTTAGGGTAACACTTTATAATAACTACACCCTATTAATCATTAGTTGAGCATTGGTAAATAGTTAATTAATCATTTATAAAGCATTGTTCCTGCATTAATAGACATTAGTAAGCA
>JAUMHE010000067.1:12383885-12397976 GCA_032359235.1 Enteromius mattozi
GTCTTTAGCGGGGCAATCTTTCCATGCGTGTTTTCGTCCTTTTCCGCATCGGCCGCATCCTTTTCCACTTGTCGTGTCGAACTTTTGATCTTTGATTTTCTGTTTCCCTGTATATTGGAACTTTTTTCCTCTTCTCATTGTTTTAATTGCGTCCACATTTGTCTTGATATCGACTCCGGCAGCGCTGTGTATTATAGTCTGTTGTTTCTTAACAGTTTCGCTCTGACGCACTTTGTGTATCGCCTTTGCTAGCGTTAACTCTGAGTCCATTTGCAGGTGTTCGGATAATTTTCTGTCCTTTAATCCAACTACAATTCGGTCTCTTATGAGTTCATCTTTTAACACACCGAAGCTACAATATTCTGCTAGCTTGTGCACATCAGTAATGAAGTTTTCCGCACTCTTGCCTTCCTGTTGGCTTCTCATATTAAACTGTGCTCTTTCGAAGATCACGTTATGTTTGCCTACGGAGTGCTGCTCCATCGCCGTTTTAACTGAATCGTATTTCTTTTTATCCGCTGTTGTCATCGGCAATACAGTCAAAATATCATCCGCTGCATCCCCCATTGCATACAGAAGTGCGTTTACTTGATATTCCTCTTCTTGGTCTTTTAATCCTGATGCCACATAAAACCTTTCAAATCGTCTGATCCATCTCGGCCATTCCGACGGGCTTGAAAAGTCAAATGGTTCGGGCTGCGTTATCTGCACCGACATCACCATTTCGTTCACTCGACGTGTGTGTGCTAATTCCCCTCAGCGGCTAATGCAGCGTCACTAGCTCTCTCTCAGTGTTCGCGGGCTTGCAAAAGTCTTCTTTGCCTTTTCCTTCGGTATTTTTACTCACACACTGTGTCCAAATGCGATCTTTGACATCATTTGTCCGGAGATTTGCGTTCTTTGCCATTTTTGACACCATGTATAAATGAGAAGTTGGGACGCACATGTACTCTACAACATGTTCTTTACTAGGCACTACCGGAACTATATGGCACTTCCTCACATAGCATTGTGGGTAATGTAGTCTCCCGCTACAAAGCAACTATTATTAAATTGACTGCTATTCCTTGTGATGCATAATTACTGCAATTTATTTCTAACTTGAAAGGTTGCTTGTCTGAAATCAGAGCCTATGACATCTGCAACTGATAAATGCGACCTCCGAAGAACACAACCTTCAAAATGAGACAAAGAAAGTCAAATTAATTAGTCAAAGAATGTGAATCGGGTTAAAATTCAGTCTGAATGATTCAGACAGTTCATTCAACAGTTTCTAAGGTTTCTTACAGTGAGAAAATACAGCTTTGGATGAAGTGACTATATTTATCTACAGTAATTTGAAATTCAACCTGTAAATACATTTTGTCGCTTGTCCCTGATGAACTTTAACTCCATAAAATGAGAATCAATGATGAGTTTGTAGTCGTCTTTGACATATTTTTCCTGAAGCCCTGTTGTTTTAATAGCTGCAGTATGTGTTTTTGCATTGTCATAGTGCCTTACAAGACATGCAAGCTGCCCAAACTGTATGCACTTATGCATCCCCATACCATCAGAGATCCTGGCTTTTGAACTGAATGCTGATAACACACTGGACGGTCTCCCAGCTCTATAGCCTGGAGGACACAACATCTGTCATTTCCAATAACAATGTAAAACTTGGACTTGGCCCACAGGACACAATGGCACCTTCTGGACCATGTTCACATACAGTATGGTTTTTCTTTTGCATGATAGAACTTTAGTTAATATCTGCAGATGGCACAGAGGATTGTGTTGTGACAGTGGTTTCTGGAAGTACTCCATACTATTCCTGGGCCCTTTTAGTAATGCCAATGAAATGAGTGATGCAGTGTCGTCTGAGGGCCCGAAGACCACGAGCATCCAACAAAGGTCTTCAGCCTTGTCCCTAATACACAGAGATGTCGGTAACACTTTACAATAACAGATTTAATGGTACTACAAACAAAAGCAGTTCACTAGAAGAAAGTGACAAGAGAGCTGAGGTTTAACCATGGATACAAATTAACGAGAGACTCAGAAGATGAGGTGTTAGAGACCAGCTTTATCCTAAATGCTGACAGCGTTTAAAATGAGTACTTGAAAGTGTCTAGAGTTCAGCTCTCCTGTTAAGCTAAAAGCATCTCACAAATAACAGTGCCTTTGTTGCTGATTCAGTGTCTCATCCATTGAAATGCATGCAGCAAGAACTCAGCTAACAGGGAACATTCTTTGTTCAAACTTTGGCTAACTTTCTAGCAAGGCTTTCTCAAAGTTATGAACAAACATACTAGAAGTAATTTTAAAAGAACATTTGGTCTTTAATAATATTATCAGAATGCTAGAAAAATCATTATTTATCAATGCACAGAATGCACAGAGAACACATGAAATGCATGAAATGTATGCAATATTTAAGTTACATAAATAAAAATTTAGTTAAATAAATAAACCATGAGTTGTGTTTCTTTTAAGGCATTCAATACTGAGATATATATGCACAAAAATCAGTCCAGTGTTTTGCCATTTAAAAAATGGTAGACACCTGATAAGAAGGAAACATTTGTGCTTCTATTATCCATTCTCAAGAGAAAAAATGTCATTACTGTACATTAATTCACACTTTTAAAGCTTATAATGTTGTCATGGAGATTCAACTAGAATTTACAGAGGAATATATATGAAAGTCCTCAGACAGTATACAGCACAGAAAATGTCCATTAGCAGTTATTTATCATGTTTCCCATATGACCGGAGGAACATTTGCTGCAAGTTGTTATTTTCTGTATGAGTATCTGGATGAAATCCCGGGGGATAAAATTGTTGCGAATATATATATATATATATGTGTATACTGCATTGCATTCCCTCAAAATGTTTTGTTTACCTCGCTGAGATTCTCTAGATGGATTTGCTGGATCATTAATGAATGGAAATGTTCAGTGTCTCTCTGCATGCTGTATTTGGATTCACAATTAAATCACATAATCACAAAAGCATCCAAATATTTTCAGGATGTTTTACAGCGAGAGAATCTGCCCACAATATACACATCAAACTAAAAAGTGTCTCTTCTACACACCCACATGCAAGTAAACACACACACTGTGGGTGGATCCCAAAGGTAGTAACAGTACGGCTGAATTTATCTAACAACACCACCTCATGGCAACATTATTTTTAGTATTCAGCCTTATTATTGAAGTTACAACAATGCTCAGACTCCTTCATTGCTACCAGTAAAATTTTGGTTCTGCAAGTACTCATGGGATTTGTGTTCTCCCTTAATCAGAACAGTGTCAAACTTAGGTAAACGCACATGATAAATGAGATTAGCACATATTTGCGATGGAGGTATAGGCACGCACACAAACATCTTAAATCCTCGAACTCCATCAAACTCCCAGCCTCTTTTCTTAGCACTTTGTGCTTTGTGAGCATGCCAAATTTGCATATTATGACTTGCACTAATTACAGGCCTCATTAAGGCAATGTTCCTCTGAGGTTAGCTGCAGCATGTGCTTGTCTGCCATTGTGAGCTGCCACTGAAAACCGTTCCTGCCTGCTTAATGACGAAAATGTGTCCTGCTTCATAATTAGACATAAAAATGATCTAGCGACGACAAAAACTCCACAGACGTGTTTGAAAGCGGGGATGAAGAATCACGTTTTGAATTATTTGTCATTTACATTTTTTATGAGGCACGAATGCAAATGCGGATTATAATGAATTAACACAGCTAGATTGAGAAAACACAAGAGAACAGCTGTAATTATAAATCATGTCCTCAAAGTTATCATTACCATACAGGATTGCTTATGGTTTCCGTAAGGGAGACCGTTCGCTCATGAATGTGAATGTCAGCGGAGAGGAATCTATAATTAATCTCTATTTGCGCTTGACGTTTTTTCATATTTCTAAGATAAATATGTGTTATTAAGAAGTTTTGTGGGTCCAAAGAAAGGAGTAATTCTGTTTAGCGGAGTGCCGCTGAGTCACGGGCTGCTGTTTAGCTCAATCTGTAATATCACTACACTAATGCTGCCAGCTCAGGCTGCTCATGTTGTATTTGAATGAGCATTTGTCTTGTACAACTGGTTCCAGACATAGATGAAGTCTAATCATTATTTTGACTGCTCAGCGGGGACATTTCATCAACAAAACAAATGCGGTAAAAGCAGAGACTTAATGTATTCAAAAAGGCCTCAATTTTACCAGTAATATTCCAATTACTAGCCTTACTGAGCTGTATAGGCACCAGTGTTGAATTCAACATTTAATTTATTTTATACCTATACACTTAACAAAAATATATATTGGACTTGTCGAATTCGAAAATTAAGTGTTAGGTTGAAGTGCTAAACCAAAGTGCCCATTCACAGTTTAAAAGTCCCTGTGAAACATTTGATTACAAAAAGCCTATTCAGTTGCATTTTATGCTGTCAAAGAGGGGAAAAAAAATACATGAATTATTTAGGATTTGGTATACAAATTTATTTAATACATAGTTTCTGTACAAACCACCCACACAGTCTTTTGATTTTTTTTTTTTTTTCTTTTTTTGGAGGGGGGGGGGGCATAAAGACGATCTGTGCTTTAACAGATTTGTAAAGAAATACAAAATAAAGAACAAAAATTACCCATTCCTTGAGTTCAAGTGAGGTTTCTGCTCTGTTATTCACTACACAGTTTATACTGAATGTTTGAGTCAATAAAACAAATTGAGTCATTAGAATCATTCACACACTGCAAGTATATCTACACTGTTTTCATTTTCATTAAATAACAGACTCATTAGAGCCATTTTCATTTGTTCTCGATTACTTAGCTTCACTTTATGTTTTTGATTTCCTAAAAAGAATTGATTCATTAGAGTCATTTGTTGTCTATTTGGTTTACAGTAGATGGGTTGTATGTTTTTGACTTGTTGAAGTTATTAATTCTAGATAGATCAACGTTGTTTGCGCTGATTTTGATTCACTTGCAAGAACCAATTCATTGGAGTCAGTGTGTGTGTGTGTGCACTTGTTAGATTGTATGTTTTTGATTTAAAAACTGATTCATTAGAGTCATTCATACTAAAAAGGTCCACACTATGTGTCGTTTTTAATTTGCTTAAAAGAACCATTCGTTAGTCGTTTATTCTGAATTGGGACTATGCTGCTCTTCCGCTGTGGATTTGGTAATCATGTTGTGCCGAAATTAAATATTGCAGGTATTTAAGTGTGGTCTTTAATTCGTGTTGGTGGAAAAAATTGTGCAGCAACCATTAATTAAACCAAATGCCAATCACATTCACAAGTTACCCAATAAATTGCTTCCTAATTCAGTCTGTTTCAATTTGCAGTGAGTATTTTAGTGAGCGTCACATGACAAAGAATTGGGGTGAAGAGTCATTTCGTCTGTCGCCCCTTTCATTCTTAGTTGGTAACTGTGACAGACCTTCAACAGAAGAAGGACGAGCTTTTTTAACCTAAAAGAGTCGGTAGGTGTGACATCACCCACCAAAATAGAGTTATTTTGAGTTAGCTGTAGCGGGCTGTCTTTACATGTGAGAAAATAGACGGGCAAGGGAAATGACAATGACACTGAAAAGCTGTGAATTTTATTTCAATGTTTCTGTGACCACCATTTTTATCTGAATGATGTAAGGTTTTGCAGAATGGGAGTTTGACCTCAGAAAGACGGGTCAACAGATGTCAGAGCTGATGTGAAACAGTGTTTAACTGTCTCCAGATCGTCTGTGGGAATAATCAGCCCTAAGAAATCAAGCAGAGCACCCATTAACTGCATTTTAATAGTCTGCCACTCAGATTGTGACCTCCCCACAGTGCACTCACAAGTAATTTGCTTTCATATAAATCACAGAAACACTTTCAAAATACCTCTGTATTTTGGTGAGTGAACCTCTATTTGGTGCCTACTCTTAAACGTCATTGTGAGTATTATTAATTGCACCAGGTATGAGTGTGTCATATACCTACTTATGAACTACATAGTCTGAAAATTTTTGGTAGCACTTTCTATAAAGCCTGTATTTATAATAAATTATAAGGGTATTCTTAAGGCATTATAAATAATGCATAGTGCATTATAAATAACTTTATAATATGTTGTATCTCATGAATATTCATAAGAACAGTTTTAATGTGTTATAATATCTACTTATTTGCGGTTATAGCTTTTAAGAGTATAATATTTTATAACAAACAATGAACATGATTCATCCACTTAAGTTTCCATTTTACTTATGTTACGTTACTTAAAAGGAAGGGAAAGGAAAAAAGGAAAGGACGTGACATATGGCCAGGTATGGTTTCCCATACTAGGAATTTGTGCTCTGCATTTAACCTATCCACGTGCACACACACACGCAGCAGTGAGAAGTGAAAAACCACGTACACAAACACCGTGAACACACACCCGGAGCAGTGGGCAGCCAATGCTGCGGCGCCCGGGGAGCAGTTGGGGGAACGGTGTCTTGCTCAAGGGTCTCACCTCAGTCGTGGTATTGAAGGTGGAGAGAGCTCTAGATTTTCACTCCCACCACCTACAATCCCTGCCGGACATGGGACTCAAACCCGCAACCTTCTGGTTATAGGCCCAAGTTTCTATCCATTAGGCCACAGACATGTTTTTTTTTTATATAATATCAGTTTGATTATTTTGATGGTACCCTTTAGACAGCTGATGATAAGTAAATCTGCACCTACATGTCAACTAGCCTTCATTAGAGTGTTAGTAGTGTGTCTGCTAAATTATATGCTAACTCTTTATTTTGATGATTCCTCAACAGACATACTGAGTATAGGACACTTTGCACTTACTTTGCAAGTAAGTGCACCTAAGTGCACCTAAGTCTACTAATGCTCTTAGGTTTAAATAATAAACATTGCATTTTCTTTTAGTTGAAAGTATTTGCCAGCTCACATTAGCCTCAATATTAGCCTCACAGGAAACACTCAAATAACACTCGGCACCTATCCACTCACAAGATGTTGTAAGGTACTGTGCAGGCCTTAAATAAACAATGTCAAGATATAATATAGTCCATTATAAATGAAGTAGATTTAATATGGTGTTCATTGTGTGTTATAAATAATCACACTCTTAAAAGTTATAATCACAAATAGGTAAATATTATAACGCATTATAAGTGTTATATAAGGGATAAAGTACAGCAAGCTGGTTGTTAGTCAGTCGAGTCATCTTCTATCCACTGCTGAAATCCACTGCTTTTCCTTTTCCCGTACATGTTGAAATTAATGTTGAAATCCTCCATTTTAACTCGTGGTTAAGCATTTTTAAGCCACAGGATGGCGGCAAACTGTCAGCGACAGTGGAGTGTTATAATTATTATAATTAAGTACCCGGATGAGCCTGTGTTATTAGTTTTACTGGTTGTTATCTGGGAATAACAAACCTTGGAATGTGGCGACTGACCAATCAGAATCGAGTATTCCACAAAGCCGTGTAATAATAGATGTTATAACACATTATAAAGTTTTTTTTATAATGCATTATGCATTCATTATGCCTTAAGAATACTCTTAGAATGTATTATTAATAAGGGTTTCATAAAAAGTGCTACTTAATTTTTATTTCACATCTAAACAATACAATACCAAAGATAATGGTCAGATTTAAATTTTTCATTTCTTATGTTTTCGATAGAAGTCTCTTATGCTCACCAAGGCTGGATTTACTTGATCAAATATACAGTAAAACCATATTTTAAATTTGTATTTATTTCTGTGATGGCAAAGCAGAATTTTCAGAAATCATTCTAATATGCAGGTTTGGTTCTCAAAAAATGTGTAATTATTATCAATACTGGAAAAAAACTTTTTAAAAAACTGCTTAATATTCTTGTGGAAACTGTAATACTTTTTCTTTTTTCTTTTTTTATGTATAGCAAGTTAAAAATAACCTAATTTAATTTTAACAGACATTTTTGTAATTGCTAAAAAAAGTATAATGTAAAAAAATATTAGTGCACACAAACTTTGAAATGTTAGTGTATATATACAAAACCTTTCAGCTTAACATGTATCCAATAACATTTCTAAATTGTTAATATATAAAAAAAGAAAAAAAAAGAAAACAACTTCTATGTAAAAACCTTCCCACAGATTTAAAGTACGAACACTTGCAAGGTTACTGAATGATGCACAGCGTTTTACAAAATGAATGCTAAACTGCAAGCTCAATGATACATGCACATCATTTCAACCCTTGTGTCATTACCGTCTGAACCAGAGCCAAGCTATTCCTCTTAACAGTGCCAGACAGAGCATCAGACGTCAGCCTTGACTCTAGAACAGTTGATGAGACAAGGATGAGGGAATAAAAAGAGGTCACTTTTGCTTTTTTGCTCTTAACTACCACATTAACATTTCAAGCACATTTCTCCCAAACCCCCATGTGCATTCAGATATGAGCTGTCCTGCGCCGTAATTGACTTCGTCTCTATGGCCAAAGCAAGCAGCAATATTCAGCTTGGCTGCTGACATATTTAGTTGCGTGTTAGATGTTATTCTGTTCTGTCCTGACACTGGGTGCCTTCACAGATGATTAGCATGCCACAGAGATCTAGCTTAATTGCAAGTATTAATGTTTTACAGCCCCCATGTCCTCAGATGACACGTTTTACTGTGTATTCCCTTTCTGTATGCTGTAATTATTCACAAAAATTACGATGCTGTAAAGAGAATTTAATTACACATTCCTCTCGTCCTTCTGTCGGCTGTTGGACCACATCAGGCAATTATATAAAGTGTAACTTATAGTATTTCTGAGCTGCAATTGCTTTAACGCTCTGCAGTCTTGTATCGGTTGTGGCCACTCACCAATTAAAGCATCACAATGTGAGAGGACTTCGCACATGCCTGAATGATCTTGAGATACTGAGGCAGTCTGGTATATAATTGAGTATAACAACACATTTGAATCAAATTCATCATTTATTTCAATGTTCAGTCAATGAGTTTTAAAATTTGAGGCTTGGGTTTGTATCGAAGCCCATTTCTGAGAACAAATGCGATTCTGTAAACAATAAAAGTCGACATAATTACTATTTTTTGCCTCATAGCAATAATGTTTCTCATAATATTGAGAAAACATGTCAATATTGAGAAGAAACCCATAATTATGACTCAGTATCTCATAATGGGCAATTTTCACATACAGTACTGCCACGCAAAGGCAAAAGACCATTTGGTCGAAAATTATTGATATTTTTGGGACATTCAAAACTTCCTTTATCGTGTGGCTAAGTGTCTTGAGTCAATTTTGTTGTTTTTGTTGTTTGTTGTTTGTCTTAATAGTAACCTAACTTTAAAACGCCCCAGAGAAAAGAAGTTACTGCCTTTTGCTTTGGTTTGACTTTTTGCAGACAATGTAGTAACTTATAAGAGTACAAATCAAGTTTGAGTTCACTTTTTTTTACTTTCTCAAGTAAAATTGTCAATAATGTAAAATAAATTACATAATTAAGATGTGCTGTCTTTAAATAACAAGAATAATTTTTGTAATAGTAAGTGCAATAATATTGAGGAAAAAAAACATTTTTAGAATATTATAAAATTAGAAATTTTGTCATACTGACTTAAAATGTAATAATAATATTAAAAATCATTATTATGAGAAGTTTTATTTTTATTATTATAAGATGCCAAGTCATTTTTATGAGAAAATATTAATTATAATGAGAAATAAGTCAATCATATTAGAATGTATCTCATAATAATGATACTCTTTTTTCATAATAAGTAAATATGTTTATATTGAGAAAAGACTCATAATCCTGACTCACTATCTCATAATGAGAATGTTTCTAATAATTATTATTAATGTCAATGGCAAATAAATTGCATATTTAAGACATAATTTAATAATTGTGAGTATATCAGTACTGAGGACATAAATTGCATAATTATAGGCTGCTTCATAATGAAAAACTGAAGTCTTAATGTATCATAATTTTATTGAGAAACTATTATGCTGAAGTTTAGATGCTAAGTCATAATTATGAAGAAGTAATGTTGAGTAACTATGTCATTATTATAATAAAGCTTCTCATTAATGTGACTTCAAGAATCATGTTTTACTCAGTTGTGGGGGAAATGGGCTTCCGTAGGGTCATGTGCACCTATTGTTAGCACACACTCTGGGGTCCTGGAGTCGCAGTGAGGCCGGCTTAATTGCAGCGCCACATGGAAAGAATTGCCAGTCCACTGGAGTGAATCATTTGTAGCCCGTAGCACTTGTGAGGTGTGGAAATCGGTCTTCTTTAAAGACTCAACTCTATATCTGTAATTATCGCTTCCCTTGCGAGCACTAATGTTTCTAATTAGTCAGTTTTACATTTTACGGCTCATTGGGACTATCGAACGCACGGCGTATGTGTACGGCCTCCGTGATAGAGCAGATGCAGCGTTTCCCCCAGCGGTCTCACATCTGTCGTGTGGCAAGTACACACACACACACACACACACACAGACCAATCAATAGTGGCACTCGGAGTGAGATGTTTGAAAATTGCACAATATTGAGGGCGTTTGCAGGTAGCGAGGTAAAAGCTGCCCAGTGGTGAGCACTGACCTGCCTGTTTGCTGACGGAGACAAGCAAGATAAAGTTGGCCAGGGCGCTGTGACCTCATCTCAGAGGCTTATCTCCTCAGCCGTCTGATGCCTGGGACTTTATTGATCAGCCGTGTGGGGATCCATCATACCTTGGGACCACCTTAGAGCCTGCCAAAAAGGTAAAGATTGAGAGGACAAAAATACAGAGATAAAGGGACAGAAAGACAGAAAACAGACAGGCAGAGAGAAGAGGCAACATGAGGATGAGACATTACATAAATCGCTAGTCATTCTTGTGTTTGGAGGTTATTGCCCCTCTATCACACTTTGTAACTATAGCTTATTAAGCAAATATGCAAGTTTATTAAGCAAATATATTTTACAATATATAATGAAAATTTTATCTTTTAAAAACTGCCAATATGTCTACCTGGTCTCATGGCATAAACATACCTTGGTGCACTTTTTAGCGAGGCACACAGTAAATCTCGTTAGCATCACACATAAAATCAGAAATAAAGGTACTAAAGCTGTCTCTGGAGCGGTACCTTTTCAAAAAGCGTCCATTTTGGTACCTTAAAGGTAGATATTAGTACTTAAAGTATACATATTTGAACTTAAGTGTACCTCTTGAAAAGGTACAGCCCCAGTGACAGCTTTTGTACCTTTGTTTCTGAGAGTGTAGGTTTATTCAGTAGCTCAGAGAGTACAGAGACGTATCTGAGAGGCAAGCAGGTCCAGTTCAAATCTGATGTACCTACGGTTTGACAGTTCAAATATGTGTAAAAGGAAATTGAAATGCCACGGTTGCATCAACAAATGTGTTTTTATATCAGTTTTGCATTTGTTAACACTATCGGGTTGGATTTGGTGTTGGACATATTTCCAACATGATAGAGCATTAACTTTTAGCAACAGTCCATGGATAATTTAAGTGTATTTCAGAGTATTTGCTTTGAAGTACATTTACTGTTTAGTTTTTTATCCTTAAGTATCTTATAATAAGGCTCCAAATTGTATTACAATTTAAAATCCATTAAAAAATCATTCTATGTTGATTTGGTGCTCAAGTAACAATCATTTCTTATTATCATGCTAAAAACAGTTTATTTGATAAATAAAGTCCAAAAGAACAGTCTTTATTTAAAATAGCAAAGTCTGTGGACTATAAAAAAACTTCTTCTGACCCCAGTGTTTTAAACAGTAGTGTATCATCTTTAAGTGAATTTTTCTAATAGTTATTTTTTTTGCATTTGAAGCTTTAAATAAAGTATTTTGCAATTTTAAAATATATTTTCTTAAGTTTTTTTTTGTTTTGATTTTATTGATTAAATTTCTTTTTTATTTACACTTATTTTTTTACATGCCACTGTTGGTTGGTTAACCAGCATTTTGGATATTCTGGTCTAAACTACTCTTATTTTTTAGAGGGGGGGGGAGAGAATACTAAGTAAGAAAAGTGAAACAATTTGAAGGAGATACTAAAAGGTAGAAGAGAGTCACAAAAGGAGGGTATTAGATTGGCAGAATTGGTTATGGACAGAAAGAAAAAGTAAATATTTCTACTATGCAGCTCCTTCTGTCCAAATAACACCAAGCCAGGAAACTGAGTAACGCAGAACAAAGAATAGTTACTATGATAATGTTAGGCAATGTCATAAATCAGATCTGTACATCCCCAATTATCTCAAATATCTTAAACACTAAATTAAATACTCAACTTTCAAATACTGAAAAACACTGGTCATGAGAAACACAAATGTGGATTTAGTATAACTGAAATATAGTGCTTAATCTTTTTACAGAACTTTTATCATTTGTGAAATTTGAGAGTAACAGCCATTGTATGTTCGATGGGAGAAAGAAATTAGATCTAGTTCTTTTTTTCTTTTTTGAGAATTATACTGTTATACACATAATTATTTTCTGACTGTGCAAAAAGTAATAGAAAATAAGAAATATATGCTACTGGAAAGGATTTGTGCGCTCATTATAAAGTCATTTTGTACTATAAGCTTCATAAGCTTCCATATAGCTCTGTGGCGTGATGTTTCTAGCAAAACGATATTGAAGATGGTAACAAAGCGGAAGAAAGAAAAGAGAGTCAAAAGACAATTCAATGGTGACATTGTAGACTACATTACAGAAAGTAATAACTGGTTCTCTGAGCCTAACACCCTAGCAAACACTCCTCAGACTGTAAATTGGATCAAAGAATGCAATCTTTCACAGTGCCAGGGTGGCCTTGGTTTTAAAGAAATCATTTGCTGTTGTTTTCTTGTTTCTCATTTGTATGTGACAAAAGATAGGCATCATTTTAAGAATTTGTTGTTGTTGTTTTTTTAACTGCCATGCAACATTTCCAACTTATATCACTGCAAAAATGAAAAGCTTTTGTATATAATTTGGGGGTTTTAAGGACCACCGTTCTCAGGTTAATGAGGCAAGAGAAAGGAGTGCACGCAGAGGCTTATCTGCACATCAAGGTAGAAAAGGTAGAAAATAAATGGACTATAACAAATGTCCATTGATTATGACAGTTCAGCTTCATGGAATTTAGTCGAGAACAAATTAATTCAGTGAGAGAAGCTTCTGGATTGGTGTTGCAGTGAAAAGAACAAGGTTTTCTCATGTTGTAGGAAACATTTCACACTGAATTTATGATGCTGGGAACAAACTCAAAATCACACAAAGCCAGTGCTCAGGAAAACAAATACTGCCTGACACATCAGAAAATTGCACAGCATATTAAATTCTACTGCAGCAACATCTGTGAGAATGAACATTAATGAATGTTGTCTTTTTTGTCATAAATCTTCAATATTTCCCCCCAAAATGTAATTTCCATTACATTTCAAATTATGTATTGTGTTCAATTTAATTCTGAGGTGGAAGTGACAGGGAAGACTTTAGAATAAAGCTTCTTTGTCTTGTTAAAGGGTATGTTATAGCTAACATACTTCATCTCAGGTATGCTGCTCACTTTGAGTTTATATATATATATATATTGCTGTCAAATGATTAATTTTGATTAATTACATCCAAAATAAAAGTTTTTTGTTTACATAATATGTTTGTGTGTGTGTATTTAGTATGTATAAATAAATACAAACATATGCAGCATATATTTTGAAAATATTTACATGTATTACATGCAAAATATGTACAAGTATATATTTGTTAATTTAATTTCATTTTTTTTAAAAATACGTACATGCATGTGTGTATTTCTTATATCTATTTATACTGTGTATATATATATATAAAATGTATGTATGTATTATGGGCAAAACTGCATAAAATTACACTTTCCATTTTATAAATAATTTTTATATTTTAACACAAAGTATTAGCATTCAAAAGTTCAGATCAGTAAGATTTTTTTTAAGTAAATTAATCAAAAGTAAGAGTAAATAAATGTACATTGTGTTTTATATATATATATATATATATATATATATATATAAATGTGTGTGTTTGTGTGTGATCGTGTATTTGTTTTATGA
>JAUMHE010000067.1:12398076-12411342 GCA_032359235.1 Enteromius mattozi
GTTTAGGTGTAGGGTCAGTGTAGGGCAATACCACATACAGTTTGTACAGTATAAAAACCATTACGCCTACGGAGAGTCCCCATAAATCACAAAAACCAATGTGTGTGTGTGTGTGTGTGTGTGTATGTGTGTGTTATTTTAAAATTTTTAACATTTAAGAAATACAGTGTCAAGGCTTCCACAAAAATATTAAGCAGCACAACTGTTTCCAATATTAATAATAATACGCAATGTTTCTTGAGCAGCAAATTAGCATACTGAAATGAATTGTGAAGGATCATGTGACACTGAAGACTGGAGTAACGACTGCTGAAAATGATTAAGTATAATACATTAAAAAGAGAGAAGCTGTTTTACATTAATAATATTTCACATTATTACAGTTTTCACTGTTTTTGTTCAAATAAATGCAGTCTTGGTGAGCATAAAAACTACTTTCAACAACAATAAAAAATCTTATCAACCTTACAGCAGTGTAAATATATATATATATATATATATATATTTGTGTGTATACACACAAATGTAATTAATTTTCATTGTGGACTTTAATATTGTTCAAAACTGAAAAGTGAAAAAAGTAATTTTATGTTACCTTAACAAAAAATATTGAAACATATTGTTTGCAAATCTCATCCTATTTTTATGCTGTTGCATTTGATGGATATCTAAGGCTAAACACAAAGATGGCTAACTGTGAGTCATCCAAAACAAGAAAAACATTCAAACCACACACGAAGTCAGTTTGAGACACATGCTTCAAAATCCCAGAGTGGATGTGCACAGGAGGATTGTGACAGAAAAGACGACTCTGTGGTTGTTGGAGGCTCGTGGTGAATATGACGACAGAGAGCAGTCCTGCCCTCACATCTCCCTCTACAGCTGCTTTCAACCGGAAAGATGAGAGCTGAAGCCTGACTGAAGTGACAGCACGTCTGGAAAAAAGCACTTCTGTGTGTCCTTGAGCAGCTGGGAGAGAAAAGTCCCTTGATGTCTGAGTAGGTAAAACTCACACACATATACACACACAATACAATGCTGTGAGAGGTGTCTAAGTGTTGCTCTGATCGCCTTAAGTCCGGTTACGCTGTGACAGCTGACAACGTTGTCAAGAATATCCTTAAAACACTTCTTGAATAAAGTATTCAACAGCCAGTACCTCACACCAAGACACTACAACAACAGCGGCTCATCTGCATTGAAGCATGTGCGTTTCAAGGCTGCTTCTGTATTCCTGTGAACATCTCTGAAATCACTTCACTTCTTGCCAGGATCCCGAGAATACAATGCAGAGATCTGAGAGATTATGAGAGCGATCTTTGCAGCTGTTTTAGAATGAGCGACTGGGACCTATACTGGCAATCATTATAATTAACCCTTTTGTAATAGCTCCATATAAACAGTCAGTGATTAGAAAACTCAATCTGGACTCAAAACAACACCTGTTACAATGCAATAAATCAATCAATCAAACAAGATTTTAATCCTCGAATTTCTATTCAGACTTGCTGCATGTGGATAGTCTGGCATACAAATGAATATAATGTAGCCTTAAAAACATCATTATATTTCCATAATCTGGAATAGAGGATGCACATACCATCTGATTGTAGTTGTATGATCACCTGGGGTGACAAATAAGCCAATAAGATAATAAAGCATGAACCTTCATTGCATATATTTATTATAATTATGATTATATCGATACAGTGGTTTTTGTATTCTTTACTTGCCCAATTGTATGTATGGAAATAGAATTTGATATCATTTTATGTACTTGTTGCATATAAAATGTACATCCAGCATAAATATTAATCCATTTGAATTATGCATTCATAAACATGAAGCATGTTTGTCAGTTGTGCATGAATGAAACACTTTATATATTTATCACCAACACATTTCATAATTTTTAGCACTTTTCTGTATCTCATAATTACAAAATATGATTTAAATTAAATTAAATGGATAGAAAGAGTTAATAAAAAACTATGGCATGAGTTTTTGAGTGCTTACCTGTTCTATTAAAGTACACATGACAAATTTGCATCATATTAGTTATGATGAGTATGTTGTATGTAATTTTCTTACCTTGAAATACCGTTTTTCAAAATCATTTTGAAGGTACACTGACTTCTAAAACGCCAATGGCTTCTCTTTCTTTCCCGCGCTCTCCCAAAATGTCTTTTTCAGATATTTCGTAAAAGAGCCAAATTACCTAACTGTAGCAACATTGAAACATTTATGACAGTGAATTTTGCTCACTTAACTGTAGGGTGCTCCAAACCTACAGTTGTTTTAAATTTATTAGTTTATGTTAAAACTGTGAAATCCAAAAACACAGGAATTTTATATGCAATTCAAATGCATAGATCTGAAATTAAGGGCAAGATATTTGTGATTATTAAAATGAACCTGAACATGCATTTATATAACTGTAATATTTTATGTAAGTAATTGTATGGCAGTTGCGTGCGCCATCCTTAAGTCCACTTTCCCAGCACAAACATTCTGTCATGTTTCCTCCTCAGCTTTATTTATTTGCAGTGAGTGGAGATGTGCCATGAGAGATACTGTGCTGTACAGGAAGGCAGCGCAGATGTAATCATCAAACAAATCTCCTGCCTTCTGTTATTTCCTGCCTTCCTTTGATCATTTTTCTACTAAATATGAATGGATGTTTCCACACAAGATTATTGTGAAGGGAATAGACAAGCTCTCTAACACACTAACACAGTACTGGGCTGGCACAGAAATGGTCAAAGCAAACATTTGAAAACACTAAAGGGTGAATTTGATTTAAAAATTTTAAAAAATACATGCTAACCTCTTTTGCATGCAGTACTTTAATGTAAATATTTTAATAATTGTAATATAGTACAGTTCTGTGTCATCTTCACTGTGAATAATATTTTCAGCGCAAACACTTTAAAATACTTTGCAAACAAAGCTTATTGAAGTATATTTTACCAGAAAATAGCATTTCAGTCTTTCAAATATTTAAGTTTAATTTAATGTCTTGCTGTTTCTTTGTGATTTTGACATTCATTAGCAATGAAGGCTTATTGTATCTAGCATAATGTTTAAAAAATATTTGCCTTAATGACACCAGTCGCAGCAGAAAGTTTGTGTACATTTTAAAGAACATGGCAGCCATAATTTATTAAATAATAATCAAATGATGGGGTGGAATGTTATGCAAAGGCAACCATGTACAGTACAACACAACTATGCTATTATTGGACGCATGTCCTGATTTTGCTGAGTTACACGTGTTCCTAGGTCACATTTCAGATGTGTGATGCATGTTATAAAACAGTTCCACATAATTCTTCTGTTTCTTTAATATGATCGAGGCAACAGTTCACCTAACAAAAGTTTAATTTCTCCGGTGAAAAGGTTGTGCTTTCTGAATCAGGTGAGAAATATAAACAGATCAAGCACGTCAACATTTTCAAAACACATCTGTCAGCAGATTTTTATTGTGAAAGGAGAACAGGGGATAAGGCACTGAAGCACTGAAGGAAGCATTATTATGGATTAACCAAAAGTTTCAAGTTCAAACATTTTAATGATGGATTTGTTTCTTACAATCATGCAGCTTTTCTGTTGACAAGATGTTATAGGGTTAGTTCACTCAAAAATGAAAATTAGCCGGTCTTTTACTCACCTTCGAAGGATCCAAGGTGTATGTGACTTTCAGGTGCACTGCACGTCTTCCTCTTACCACAGTCAGCGGAAGTGATAAACAAAGTGTTTATTATGTTGAAATATGGATTTTTATCTTAGAAAAATGCATGGATTCACTTCAGGGGGGCTTTATTTACCCCCCAAAGGGGTGTGAGGGATGTTTTATTATGAATGCACACTTTTTATTTCACAACTTTCAAACTGTATACTGCAAACACCCGTTTATCCCCATTGAAAGGCTTGGAGGGGCTAGAACATTTTTAATATAGCTCTGATTGAAATCATCTGAAAGAAGAAAGTCACATACACCTAGGATGGTTTGAATGTGAGCAAAACACAGGCTAATTTATACTTTTGGGTGAACTAACCCTTTAAGAAATGGACTGGGTCTGCCTGTGGATTATTGTGATGTTTTTATCAGCTGACGGCACCCATTCACTGCAGAAGATCCATTGGTGAGCAAGTGATGGAATGCTAAACATCTCCAAATCTGTTCCAATTAAGAAACAAACTCATTAGCCTCAGGGTGAATATATTTTCAGCAATGTTTTATTTTTGGGTGAACTATTCCTTTAATTGGTTATTAAGTTGTAAACATAGTTGCGCAACATGCAAAATTGAATTGCATTATCTTCTTTTGTAGCAGGAATTTATCTCAAGCAGTGTGCGCATTGCGAATCAGTTAATTTCCCATAATCCCCAGGTGTCCAAGAACAGTAGGAGCTTGATGTGACTCCAGAATCTACCACGGAGTGTGCCAGTGGCTCATGGTGCAGCGCGAGCGTGACATGACAAGAGCAATTTATCAAACTATTACTCACGTAATGTGCTCTTAACTGGAAGCGGCATGTGCATACATATCGTCATAAATGTCTGGAGAGCGAGGACACTGCGCCTGCCATCATCACTGGAGAAGCAAGAATAACTACCCTCATCACTGACGAATACAAGACATTTAGATTTATGAGTCTGACTGAAGCTCTCTCAGGAATAGTGATGTCTCTGTGGAAATGAGTGGACTTATGCACGTGTGAATGTCTCACTGATGGCTGATGCCATCCTTGTTTGCATGTGAAACGAGAAAATGCAGGCCTGAGGACAAGATGTTGTTGTCCCTGATCATCTTGACATCCTGCTGTATCTGTAATGGCGTGATAAAGTAAGTGTTATATGCCCACACTGATCTGATTATTAGGCTTTTTACAACAACAACACGGCCCCTGCTGTGCATCTGCTTTATTGTAATGATGCAAGTCACAGTGGGAAGAAGTTTAGCTGATTTATTTTGTCTGAGAAGAGCTGAGGTGATGTTTTCTCTATGATAGCATATATCGCTTATGTTATTTTCCCCCAGCTGTCCTACTGTTTCCAAACCAGGAAGCTCAAGACAGCTCCTCTCTTACTGTGCTGCATGAAAAACATCTGGCCTCATAAAAAAATTAAACGTTTTCTAGATATTTTTCTTTTAGAGGTATCAACACAGAATTAGCATTGACAGATACGCTGGCAAAAACTCAAACTGTACAGTATATTATAGCTATGGTTTCAATCCATGTTGTTACATTTTTAAAAGTCAATAGTCTACACCTGGCGTTCCACTTGAAATCATCTGTCAGTTAACCACTAAACAAAAACAAAAATGTTATTCGATATGGTAGAAAAAGAGAGAGAGAGAGAGCAGTTATTGAAAATATATGCTATTTAAACCAACAAATGGAAGAAAAAAATTTATTTGGGGTAAATGCAATATATATATATATATATATATTTTTTTTTTTTTTTTTATTATTATTATTTTTTTTTTTTTTAATGAATAATATGCATACATTTAAACTGGAAATAAAAATGGACAAATACGTATTTGGAAATGTTAGTAACTGCATTATTTATGTTTGCATATCTTATGTTTATTTTAAATATTGGCCATATACTTTTATGCAGGTAATTTTATGTCATAAAATGTTAATTAAAAGTAAATTTAGGAGAAATAGAGTGCCAGTTTTCTTTCTTTTTCTCTTTACAATCACCAGAAAACTGTGAACTGGTCTAAACAGGGCCAAATTGTTTGAGCGCACCAAATAATTTTGTCACGGGTAGCCAACCATGCCAGATCCAAAACAAGTTAACTTTATTCTTCTTTGTGCTCTTTTTATTTTTTTTTTTTTCTCAATAATGGTCTAGATGAAATGAGTTGGGTGTCAGCCATTCCACTGTGTTTGTCCACTTGTCTTTGTGTGTTAAAGCTCTCTGCTGGCTATCAGGAGAAGAGACCAGGCTGTTTGTCATCACTTTTTTGGCAAAATATCAGCCAATTTGCCAGTTCCACACTGCTCTGTCTCGGACAATCGGGTCATGTTGTCCCTTGGACCTCTGGGGAGGGCATTAATGAAAACTCAGGGGAGTGCCAGATTAAAGTGCAGCCATCCTCCATCGCCTCCACCGAAATGATTTATCGCCAACAACACTAACCCCCCAACTCCTACTGAACTAATAGCCTTTGCAGAATAAACCATGTCTCAAAGTAGATAAAATGCTTGTGGTGTCAGATAGCACTTTCCTATCTGCCAGATTCGGTGCATGACAAATATATCACTGCTTCAACAAATAACAGCCCCATGCTAGCAATTGCTTCCTTGAAATGTTACACTCTTGTAACATCCTCTTATAACTAAAGATAAGTCTGGCCATCTCTTTGAGTCTGGAAGTTCTACAATTGATCCCTTACTTAGTGCTGCTTTTATTGACCAATTTTGATACTAGAAACTATTGCCTTCCATAATATCAATGGAATATTCACCCAAAAATTAACATTTAGCATTCTTTTTTTTTTTTTTTTTTGGATTTTCTGCAGTGAATGGGTGCTGTCACTTCAAAAACATCTGGTAAAAACATCACAATAATCCACACGACGCCAATCCATCGAATGAATGTCTTGAGAAGTGAAAAGCTGTAACCATCATTAAGGCATTTTAATGTTAAAAGGCATGTTTTTCTTTTTGTTTTTTTTTGTTTTGAGTGAACTATTCCTTTAACCGACAAAGTTAATTCTATGGAATACCTGTGTGCATGGTTTAAATGTAATTTTACAAAATAATTATGTAAAAATATGCCAAAAGATCACTGGGCTGAGAGGATATAAACAACATTATCAAAAATCCACAGAAAAAAAACAATTAAATATAAGCCTACTGGTAATTTTCTGCCAGCATTATCCAGTGAATTTATGGACATTTCCTTTAAAGTGCCCCTATTATGGGTTATGAAAGGTTCATATTTTTTGTACAGCGTTACCGGGGAAACAGCTATTTTTTACAGCTCCAAAAGCGGCACCTAGTGGCAAAGAATGAATTTGCATTTTCATTCAGACCAACGTGACAATCAAGCTTAACTAGGTCTGCGCACACAATAAGTGGGCGGGCAATATGCTAATGTTTCATGTTGACTTTAACATGAAAGGGCTTGGCATTTGGTTAAGAAAAAGACTTGTTTCAATGATTCAGAATCTTTCTTTTGAAAGACAATAACTTTATACACAGTGCACTTTCATATTTAAAACTCTGCAAGAAAGGTCATTTTCAAAAATCCATAACAGGGGCACTTTAAACATAAAACACAACAATTCAGTGTGTAAAATACAGGTATAAAATTGTCTAAAAAGTGTGTTAGTCCTTATTACTAAATTAACATGAAGAAGTAAAGAAAAAAGTCTCTTATTTGTTACAATATGTTTTTTCCAAACCATTAGGAAACAATCATTGGCTAAGATTTTTCTTTTTACTTAGTGCATAAACACTAAATGTGGCCAAAGATTGCCTCATGTCATATTAGAAGTCACAACAACTATACAGTTCTCAGTACCTGACTGTAGAAACATTAAGAAGCTATTTCTTTACTTACACTTTCATGTTATTGTTTGTAATCACTTTCAAATGAGGGTTTTCTATTTTCAGTTGACTGTGAGAAGCATTTGCCTCTATCTGCCTCTGCAGTTTTAATCACATTGTAATGTCAGACTTAATTCCAGCCAGTGTGAGGATAAAATTTATTCAGCCTTACCACTTTATAAACAAATCTAACTCAATGTCACGATGTTCATTCTGAACATACTGTAAGGTTCGTCTAAGCAAGAGAAGTTAACTAAAGTGGGTGAAGCTTAGAAAATGGTCAATCATTACAACTTGGCACCATGTATGTGAGAATCTGTACATTGTGCCAATTTTATGAACGTTGATAGAATATGTATTGAACTGCTCACTTTAGAGACTGAAAAAGTACCTTTGACGTTTGAGATAGAAAGCCCTGACAAAAAAAAATCGTGTTATTTCTCTGCCATTATTTGGAAAAATTGAGCTATTTCACCAAGAAAGGTTTGATTGAGTTTAATGGGACATTACTAAGATGCTTTTGGGCAATTTTCTCTCTTGCACTCTCTAAATTGTGATGTGCCTTTTATTTTATCCCATGTCTGGCTGGTCGATGGAGAAAAGAAGCTGAATATAAAGACTGTGATGAAGAAAATGACCAATAGCGCCTGGTGTGTGTAGAGAAATTAATTGTGTTGCTCAGGCTATGTCTGTCACTAGGCCTATTGAGCTCTTAGCAGCTTGCCAATGATGTCATCCATTCATCGAAAGGGCGCTGTTAAAAGCCCTGGATTTGATGGAAATGCAGCCTCATTAATAACTAAATCCTTTGAAAAGATGAAATGCTGGCAAGACTGGCTTCTCAATCTTTTTATGAAACAACAATCAAAATAGGCTTTTGTTTTGCTCTCTGACACATTTAGTTCTTGTTATTGTTGCTTGGGAATCAAAAAATGAAAAAAGGTATCAATCTGACATTTTAATTCACTTCACAATTAAGTATTAATAAACTATTTGGCTTTAATCGAATTAACATAAAACCATAATTTTGTGTTTGTGTGTATACACACTAGCAGTTTGGAAAATGATTTTTTTGTACATTATATAATATTAATATAATATAATACATTGTAATTATATGGTGCTATATAAATAATACTCAGATTTATTATTTCATGTCTCTTACTATATCAAGATAATTTGATAATATATATATATTTATATATATATTTAAATAAAAATTGAACCCAAATGAAAGTAAAAGACAAGTAAAGACAATATTACAGTTTTTAATTGTATTTTGGATCAAATAAACGCAGCCTTTGCCAGACATTTCTATCAGTTTTTATTAATTAATTTATTTATATAAAATACTAATTTGGGTGCTTGTGTTTCAGAATGTGTCAATTTTTATCTCTAGATTAAACTGAAACCCTTTCATTTATCAGTACTTGAGTAAAGTGTAAACATTTTAAATTAAAAATATAACTATATATCATAATGGTAATTGAACTGAACCCTGTTCTGAACAACAAGAAAGGAGTTCTTTACTCTCAGCCTTGGGACTGCCATTGACCAGAGGATATATTCAGGAAACGACACAGACAGGTAGGGACGACAAAAAACCTGCCACACAAGTGGTTAAATTGTGTCTGATGAGATCCTGATGACCCCTTGCACAATAGCTTCAGATTTCACTGTAAGAGTTCACAAATTACACACTCCCTCTGATTGGTGTAAATGTTCCTTCTTAAAAGCAAGGCACTGGCTTGCTGGAAGGTAAATGGCTGTAATCAAGCCTCAGAAAATCCATCTTTGCAGCTTGATGTGTTTGATGAACATACACACCCACCTCTAAATATAACAATCACTCTAAATGAAAGCGTTGGTCTGCCTCTAAGTCTCCTGATTTTGCAGATATTTCATTAGCAGCCATAAACCTGCAGGTTTGTTTTAAAGATTTCCTTATAACCACAGCATCAAACGTAGTTATAGATATGAAATTACACTTTTTTAGGTTATTCTCAGTATCTTGTGGATCACATATCCACATGTTGCTATAATTTGGGCCTGCTGGATAATTCATATTTAGCAGGTGAAACACACAGGCAGTTGCAGACAATTCATCTGTCAACAGGGTGCGACGTCACTAAAAATCTGTGTGAGATATGAAATATTCCTTTTTTTTGATGGGGCAATTTACGTCTTGTTTGGCAAGACTGTTATTTGTCCATCTTTATATCTATACTCGTTTATCCATTAAACACAATACCAGTTTAAAAGAAATGAAAATGCTATGATAGTCTTTCTCTAGCCGGCAATCCACATCTCAAGCTCAATGCCATAAAAACAATAGTATAGTTTTTGTTTTGTAAAAGAAAATGGTAATTACCACAAATGAAAACCAATGAATACATACATCAATTATTGATTTAATTATTAAAATAATTATTTATAAATCAATAATTATTTAATTATTGATGTATATAAGTGCTGTCGAATGATTAATCACAATTAAATGCATTCAAAATAAAAGTTTTTGTTTACATGATATATGTATGTGTGCTGTGTATATTTATTATGTATTTGTATACACATCCATATATATATATTTTAGAAAAATATTTTGTTGATATATTAAATATATTTATAATATATATTATATATAAATCATATAAATACACACAGAACACACACTATATGCAAACAAAAACTTTTAATCACGAATAATTATTTGACAGCACTAATTTCATATATATATGTGTGTGTGTGTGTGTGTGTAAAAAAAAATGTATATTTCAATTATTAAATATGTCTTGTTTTGTATTGTTCTTCATTTAGTTACTTACATTTTCAAAAGAATATACTGTCTACATCAAAATTCCACTTTCACTGTAATATGTTACTTGCTGTACGTCATCTTTGTAATTATTTGTTCAATTAACCAGGAATTTTTTAGTGAAAATTTCTGTACTTTTTCAAAAATTTCTAGCACATTTAATAGTTGTTAGAAGCAGCAAGCAACACCTTGAATTAAATCTGAAATTGAAGTAGAAAATATAAAATCATATCTGAAATGACATGAAAACTGAAATAAAATCTTTTTTTTTTTTTTTTCACATCGTTCTCTGTGGTCTTTTTCACAATAATTAATAACTGATGTGTTTGTTACCTGAGGTGCAATATGGGAGATATAACGTCTGTTTCATTGACGACAAAAAATGAAATATCTGACCTCTGAATGCAGCGATTCACAATTAAGAATTCTGTATTGAAGCCGTGTAATCAAAATAAAGCAGATTGTGGTTTAAGCCACTTCCGTGCTCCGCATCACAATCGTCCAAACTGATTGTTGTAGGAATGTCACGAGAATGACATTTGGAGATTTGGGATAAAACTGCTACACTGCTGTTTTCCTTATAATTCAACCTTACCATATCTCTCTCCAGTTCCCAAATGTATCCCTGATTCATGTTAGCTGCCATTTACAATCAGTATTTCCTCTAGAGCCTGCATCCAAAATCTTGCACTGTTTTTTTAACTTATGTATTTCTGGAAGCATAAAACCTTTGACTTTGATTCACATTTCTATTTTTTAGCATTTTTTACCATAGAGGCACGTCATAAACTCTGCAAAATTTAGCGAACTGCATCAATGAATAGCAGTTTGATACTTTAAAGGCCCTTGGGATAAATAAAACACAAGAAAGGATCTTCTCAAACCAGTCTCCTACGAGATCCAGCTATTAAACATAAGATCTTACCGGCAGCGCTATATCAAAACCATCACATTTAACTGCTGTTTATTGCAGCAAATAGCCCAGAAGCACCTGCAACCACACAAGAGCTGCATACTCCCAAAATAAATTAATCTGTTTACAGAATAATTAACATTTAACTGCCTGATCGATGGCTCTGATTGTGTGTTTGATAGGGATGGTCCCCGGGGCCGGCTGGAGCCTGGAGCCGCATGCACAAACCTCTTTGCCTCAGATATTAATTAATGCATGGATTTTCTGTCAACCATGGCAACAGTATTATAGGAGCCCAATAATGCTTTTAAATACAGTATTTTACATCTGCATTGATTTCTGCACCACAGAGGTTTGACTTGTTCAGCAGAACAACAAACTTAAAGAGTTGGGAAAGTTTTCACATTAGATAAGATTATTTAACAGGGGGGTGCAGAGATTGTCCCTGCATTGCAGTATCTTCTGAAGAAGAAAGAAACCATTGATCCTGCACCATTTCAATATCTGTGCCTGTCTAGAAAATGGAATATCAATGTACTATGGTATATATCTGTTTTTGTTTTTTTAGTGTCCATGTATTGAAAAATCAATGATCTGCAAAATAGATTTCTTTGTGTTTGTTCTACAGAAATAAATAAGCAAATAAATGCAAATTCTACATAATAATAACAGGGCTGGGGGCAGGATAAAAATAAAAAAAATAAAAATAAAAATTCTAGACAACAACAACAATGATAATAAAACTAGGGATAGGCAAAAATGTATTCAGAATAAAATAAAATGTATATTTAGAAACATTAAAAATATTGAACATCTAGATGACACTGCTACTACAACAATAATAATTAATAATAATAATAATAATAATAAGACTAGGAATAGGACAAATATTAATTCATGATAAAATTAGAAACATTTAACATATTGAACATCTAGATGAAACATTAGAAATACTGAACATTTCACACTATAATAGACAGTTTATTATGAACAATATGTTTATTATTGTTGTTGTTATTGTTATTGTTATTAATCATCACCATCATCATCCTGAAACTTTCTACACTATTTCTAGGTCCCTAAGGAAATATTATTGTGAGAAGTAAATGATGTGTTTCAGTGAAGTTTGTTGGTAGAGTTCATGAAAGAAATTTACTTCTAACTTAGAATTCAGGTTGGGTCCAAAAACAAGAGTCCAAAGGTAATTAAAAATTCACTTTTTACTTCCCCTATCTCATAATGCAAGGGGTCTGGAAGCAAAGTCCCATATCAGCGGAGAAGGCCAGCAGGGAAATAACACTGGCCCAGCCTGTGCGGGCAATAGCTGCTCACTGCCATCCAAAGAGCAGTCAGATTTCCCAATCCCCATCTGTTACACTGAGAGAGCCATTGGATGCAGGATACTGGCTGCGGTGGCTGACAGTGCGGTCCCATTTCTTTCCATCAGCACATTACTCAGATAGCTCATCAGGGTGACAACTAACCTGCTCGCAGCCGCCAGGCACAACAAGCTGAGACAGTGATAAAGATGCACTTTCAAATTTGTGCAATGGTGGTCTGCGAGTAGAGGTCTTCGTTGTCATTTCACTGATGTTGATATACCCACTGCTTGTGTGTCACATCTATTTTTAGCACTAGGAAATATTTTGAAAGTTATGTCACGGACGCAGAAGGAAGGGTTGATGAATATGTTCTGCCGTTTATCTTCTCTGTGTCCCACTGTGTTTTATCACAAGCCATGCATCTGGACGGGAAAGCCTGAAAAGTCAATGAGCTTTTGGGTCATTCTGTGAAACGATGCCTTTCCGGTTTAAAAAGGTGGTTTTTAAAGTAAACATTCTATGAAAGAAATGAAAATGTGTTTCAGTATTATTAAATTGGTTGCTCCCCAAGTATAGAAATTATAACATACGTATATATATATATATATATATATATATATATATATATATATAATATGA
>JAUMHE010000067.1:12411442-12437943 GCA_032359235.1 Enteromius mattozi
GATAGACATGATACTGTGTTTCATTATTATTATATTGGTAGCTCCCCAACTATATAAATTATAAAATACGTATATATATATATATATATATATATATATATATATATATTATGGGACATAACTGTGTCTTCAGAAAGCTGACAATTTTACAAATGTTACATTTAATAAATAACGATAAATTGCAAATTGTCTTGCTGATGGTTATGAATATAAATGTTCAATTTTTTTATTAAATTGTTTACTATACAAATTCATGAATAATTTAAAATTGTCCCATTCTAAAAAAGGAAAGAAAGAAAGAAAGAAAGAAAGGAAGGAAGGAAGGAAGGAAGGAAGAATAAATGAATGAAAGAAAGAAAAAATTAATTAATGAAAAGAAAAAGAAAGAAAGAAAGAAAGAAAGGAAGAATAAATAATAGAAAGAAAGATAGAATGAATGAATGAATGAATGAATGAAAGAAAGAAAGAAAGAAAGAAAGAAAGAAAGATAGAATGAATGAATGGAAAGAAAGAAAGAATAAATTAAAGAAAGAAATAATTATTTTCAGTTAATTTATGAAACAAGAGAATAAAATAAAATAAAATATATATTGCCGTATCTGTATTTAATACATAAATAAAATTAAAATAAATTGAATTAAATAAATACATTTCAATTTAACCTGTTGTATTTGGAAAACAACCCGTATTTAACACAAAAATAATATAACATATAATACAAAAATTTATTTTAATAAATTCAATTATTCTGTTGCTGTATTTAGAATAAAATTGTACTTAACACACAATAAAATAATTTTTAAAAAATATTTAACACATAAAATAAAATAAAATATATTTGCTGTATTTAAAAAAAAAACTGTATTTAGCACATATAAAATACTAAAGTATTGTATTTCTTTTGCTGTATTTAGAAATAATCAGAATTTACAGCTAAAAATAAAATAAAATAAAATAAAATAATTATATTTATGTTGCTGTATTTTTCTACATGTATTTAAGGAAAAGAAAGGGGCACTTGTTTTGTAGAATAACCTTTATAATCCAGAAAGCATATCGTAGCTTACTAGATTGTTTTGCATGAAAGAGCTACATGGCCTTTGCACCACATCTTGATCTACATGAAGGACGGCCAGCCAGTGACCTCCATCTGATTACATCCATCCAGGCATTTCTTAATGTGCCTCTGATATTTGGGCTGAAATTTCACGGCTGTCTCTTTAAAAGGACATATATTTACAGCGTAAGAGGTCATTAACCTTTATAAGCCTGAATATTTTTCCATCGCCAGTTTGCAGAGCCTGCCTCAACTAGCAGCTGCCTACATGGCATTTCATTGCAGTTGTTTGCGAAAAATATGTCAGGCAAGACATACGCCGGCAGTGGGTGCTATCTGAAAGCAGAAATAACCTCTATCTCGGTCCTGATGGATAAGGAGATAGGAAGGCAGGATAGTGACGGTGCATGTCGCAAAATACATTAATGTAATGGAGTAAGTTGAGGGCCCTCCGTCAAACTCAGTGCTCTTCGCCTCTTCCTTTCCTGCTGCTTGTCTGTTGATTCATGCCAGATGAATTGCCTCTCCGCCAGCCTGCCCTCTCTAACTCGATGTAAAAGCCTTGAGCTCAGTGCATAATTCATTAGCAATGTGATTAGCTTCAAGTGCTACACTGATCGGTTGAACTGAGCTGGAGCTAGAAAAGAGCAAGGCAAGGACACTTTCAAATAGCTCCAAGCTTACACATTAAACATGTGCTTCTAAATCCTAACCACATAATTAACTACCGCAAGTATTTCAATATTTTGTTTCATGTCGCACATAACGCTAACATTATGGGATGGGTGTTATTATACTAGTGCTGCTCCGTTTTGATAGAGGCCATAAACTATAATCGCTCTTGAGTACCAGCCTTATTAACCTCTTCTCAGATGGATTGGTACACAAGTCATCAATTTGCTCCTAGAAAACTTGCTTTAAGTTCGCCATCCGTCTTTGTCAAGAACAATCGCCAACTTCATCACTCAAGCCAGGGAGGCGAGCGAGCGGGATTGGCACGGCAGTTCTTGTGACTTTCTTACTCCCTGCTGCCAGATTCGGCCTTCTTCCCATGCTCTGTCAGAGGGGTTCTTCCAGAAGGTTGTCAAGAGCAAGGACAGAAGTGATGCCCCAGTGGTAACATTTCCAGTGGGCTTTGCCAACCTGATTATACACGCTATCTGCAAGCGGTCAGGCCTCAGTGGGGTGTCATGAGTGGAATATCCAGGACCTCCCTAATCCGTTAGAAGCAGCTGAATATGTGTGGTCAGAGAGAGGTCAGGCTTCAGCGCCTAGCAAAAATCTGCTGAAAGAGGGTACTTTGGAAATGTAGCAAACAGGATGCATTATTGGAGTAAAGACAAACTTTAAGTGTACGAAGTTGTAAAAAAAAAGAAAGACAGACACACAGATAGAAGGACATATAGACAGACAGATAGATAGAAAGACAAAATAACAAAGATAGATAGATAGACAGACAGACAGACAGACAGACAGACAGACAGATAGATAGATAGATAGATAGATAGAGACAGAGACAGAAAGAAAGAAAGAAAGAAAGAAGGAAAGAAAGAAAAAGAGATAGATAGACAGACAGACTCAAATTCAAACTCATGAATTGAAAGGGTGCCAATTCTTCAATTCTCAGTTTTGCACAACCCTGGAAAAAGGAAGTCACACAAGAAGGAAGATAAATGCCTCATTCATCTTTCCTTTTTTTTTTTTTTTGCACTCTCAGCCTATTGTTATTACAATCTCTGATCCAAAGCTTCAGTTCACACCTTATTGAGTTTTGTGCAGTCTTTGCAATTTCCTGCAAAGTTGCCCGTTCTTTCCATTTCACCCTGTGCGAGCTCGAGCCGGAGTCTGTCGGGAGCTGTCCGCGGTGCTGAAACCTGAGCTTTGCCAAACTAAACTGAACACTTTCCACTCTGTTCAACTGCTTTTGTTTCCCTCGCTAAACTCCTGGAGTGACTGCTTCTATTTTGTCACCAAGTCTTCAGGGATGACGTGCAATACTCCTAACCTCGCCTTTAATCCACAGTGCAACAGTAAAGAAATAAAACTCAGAGCTGCACTAAGGGCCAATTTACACTGAGGCTGACTCTTGAGGTTTTTAAGCTCGGGGAGCAAATGAGCCAAATCGATCAGGAATGCCGTCTCCTTTGGTAATGAGGAGACACAGGCCTCCCTGTGGAGAGAAGAACCTGGACTGCACGCAGGCTGGAAGGCAGCCTATTCACAATGAGATCCCTAGAGAAAAGACGGTGGCCCAAACAGCCACAAAGGGCTCTACTAGAGACCAATTAGGGACATTGCAATGTCAGGTAGAAAGTGGGTGAGCTGAAAAGGTTGCTTCTTTAAACCTACAGATACAAGTCAGAGTGCATTTTTGGGTTTATTATTCTTACGACCAATGTCTGAAGTAGTTGGTGTAGCTTTCAGCCACGCAATATTTTACAATTAAGATAACTAGTGGAGTTTCGCTTCTGTCCTGTTTTTTAGTTATGTGGCAGAGTACTGAGGCCCACAGAATAACAAAGTAATAATAATTATAATAATAAGGCAATTGTCACTTTTTATCTCACAATTCAGACTTTTGCCATAAACACAGAATTGCAAGTTTGTGGCAATATAAACTCAGAATTCTGACTTTTTTCTTCACACATTTGTAAGTTTAAGGCCCAGTTTCATAAACAGGGCTTAGCCTAAACCAGGATTAGGCCATAGTTCAATTAGGACATTTAAGTAATTTTTATAAACATACCTTAGAATAAACATTACTGGTGTGCATCTGAAGGCAAAACAAAGGCACAGACATGTTATTTAGTGCAAGTTTCTTTGGGTTGAAATAGCTCATATTTACATTTTAGTCTAGGACTAGGCTTAAGACTTTGTCTGTGAAACCAGAGGTAAATCTCACATTTTAACTTTTGACTTACTTTTTGGCTTTTTATCTCACAACTGAACTTGCAACTTGCAAGTCTGAGTTTATAGCTCATAATTCTGACTCTTTTCTGAATTCTGAGTTAACACAGTTAGCAAGAAAAAAGACCAAACTCAGAAGTGAGAGAAAAAAATCTGAATTTTGTGAGATCACTTTTACCTTTTTTATTTTTTTATTCAGTGGCGAAAAGAAGCTTCCATATTTGTCACAACGACTAAAGCTTGAGAAGGTTCCACTCACTCTCCTCCGCACCGGTGGAGAAAACAGCAGGCGATGACGGCTTTCATTTTCACACCCTCGCTATCTGACAGGCCTGAGGGCATTATGTTTTAATAACAAATCAATAGCTGGGAGAAACTCCATCCTAACAGCAGCTAGAGCTGACATACTAGCAACAAAACCCAGTTTTCCTTTCAAACGTTAATCTAACCTAACATGTAGCACAGGAGGAGGCGGCTGACAATACAATCTGAAAGAATGGGTGCAGTGAAACAAGGTTATTCCATGAAATGCAAATGGGAGATGTAATGATGAAGATAGCAGGAAATTATTTCTATGCATGGGAAGCCTTTCACTTGCAGATTTAATATGAGTGTTTAATTGAAACATTCATCCCTCCCCGCGAGTTCTGCTTTCTAATCGATAGTTTTGCCTCAGGCTGGCTTAACAGTTGCTGGAGAATGGGGAGGTGGGATGGGGGCAAAAGGGGAAGGAAATGTGCACGCAATTAATTATAAATGGAGCTCTGCAGATTGAGCAAACTGCACAGGTCATAGAATTCGCAGGAACGCAGTTCAGCTGCCGTTTCCCTCATAGATTGAAGCCCTCCATCTTGCGCCATGGGCTAATGAACGGCCTGATTGCTTTCCTTAATGAGAATCACACTCTGGGAAATAGGTTCCTGCATCAGAATGGAACAGTGGGTCAAGAATTAAGAAAAAAAATCTAATTTGTCACTGATACAAACTGCATCGCTTTCTCTCATCCTATTATTTTTTTTCTCTCAGGGTTTTCCAATACAGCCATCCTGCTTGGATTTTAAAGGCCAGTCTGGCAAAGCCAAGTCACTTGCACAAATGCTTATAGCACAATACATCTGTCCCATATCAGTTACTAGCTAATGTTTAATGCATATTTTATCATTTAATGCATCAGCTGATATAGTATATTCTGCTGTGCATAAGCAAAAAATCAGAAACAAATATTAGAATGATTAGTAGGATCATATCATACTAAAAACTGGAGTAATGTTAGCTGAAAATTTAGCTTTTTATTAAAATAGAAAAGTTGTAATATTTAACAATTTTACTCTTTTTATTGTCAGTACAGCCTTGGTGAACATAAGAAATGTCTTTCAAAAACATAAAAACCTATAAACATTTTAAATAATAGTGTACATTGACATTTGTCATCTAATACACACCTAATCCTAATCTTAATTAATCTTCATTAAAATGCTAAAAATTAATTTAACACCTTTTAAAAACTTCTGTAAAATAATTAGCATCTTTGTTTACTACTTTAGATTTATAATGTTGTTTTGACTTCAACATTTAAAAATTATGGAATTTAAAGAGAGAGAAAGAGTAATTGAGTGTGTACATTTTACAAAAAAAAGCTATTTCCATACTGCTTTAAGACTTGTTTCAACACCATTTATTTCAACCTGGTTTCATAAAAATACACACATCTGTGCACTTTTTGTGCAACACTGTTTTTATGTACTTTACTGCACGTTTTGCCGCAGTTTCAAAGAGAAATGTTCACTGAGTGGCGCTAAAACACAGGTTCAATACATGAACCCTGGCACATTTTATTACGTGATATAAGTATATTGCTGTATTTTTACTGTCGCTAAATGTAATGCTTTATCATGTTGAAAATATGCCCTACACCAAATCCAACCCTAAGTCTACCCAACAGTGTAAACAAACGCAAAACTGATATAAGAAGGCATTTGTTGATGCAACCGTGTCATTTCAACCTTTTACACAGATTTGACAACTGTTTTGTCAAATCATAGTTTCACAAGAGCTTCTCGCCTCTCAAATAAGTCTCTGTACTCCGAACAAAACTACCGTCTATGAAAACCCAGATATGAACCTGGATATGTGTGGTTCTAACATTCAAAAGCAGCACTTTTCAAATCTCCCAGCATATTAACAATGTTTTGAAGCCATAACGTGATATTCTTCAAGTAACTGTGCGAAAATTATGCTTTATTAATTGAAATAAATACAAATTTGTGTGAAAAGGAATAAAAGGTGTGGGAGTGTTCATTTCTTTTTGAAACTGCAGTGATATGTACTTCTTGGTACGTATTTCATGTGTCGCTAAAAAGTGGACCAAGGTACGTTAATGCCATGAGACCAGGTAGATTTTTTTCGCACAGTGTATAATTTCAATATCACATAATAACAAGAAACCAAGTATCTGCTCATTTGTATCGACCAGAATTGTGGTATCAGAGTATGCCTACTCTCTCTCAATATTGTTAACAGCTCATGGATTGGGACTCTACATTGGGAGGAGTGGATGGATTATAGTGCCTAAGGCCCAACTAATATACACAGACCTCATTGTCTTGGAAGTGATGGCAATATCAGGGCTTTTTCTCTGGAGAGTCACTTGCATCTTGTTTGTTCTAGCAGAACAATTTACCAGGCTGGAGTCTCATGATTCCTGTTGTGTATTAATTGACCTGAGAACACAAAAATAACCACACTGTGTCTGCACTGGTTATTGTCAATTAGACGATTCTACATGAGTGCATCTCATGGTTCAACCTTGCTTACAATTACAGATTATGTCAAGCAGATGACCACAACCCCTCCACTTGCCTGGTGGGTGCTAACAAGCTGTTTTTACTCTCTAGCTTTAATTAACATAGACATAGCATGCTGTAGACACTAACTCTGGGGAACAGCGGCATTTCATAGACAGATGAGGCATGAGCTGCTTTTCCCTGAGCGCTGTGCTGTACTCTATAAGGATGCAGTAAAAGTCAAGTGGATATATGTAGCAAATGCTCTAACATATCAGGCCAGGCACAGCACATGCAAATGAGAGAGTGCAGGAAAATTGGATCGCAGAGCTTTGAAGGTTATCACCATGCGTCTGGCCACTGGCAGCTCTGTGGTAAATAAGCGTTGAGAAAAGATTGAGGGTCTCGTCTTAGCAAGTAGAAAGGTGAGTCCGTTGAATCCAATAAAGAGATACTGTCAAAAACTCTCTTTGCTTCAAATGCATTGCATCATTTGCAGCAGCTGGACATGTTTAAGGATTTATTCCTTTGGAAAAAAATGTATGAACAAGATTCGTGCTTCTTTTGACAATCTTTTTGGCTTTTTTATCAGTTGTATTTATTGTACATAGCGTATGGGGCCAAATGTGACGCTTAATAATCATTTGGGAAAATGATGAATCAAAGATGCGCAACACAACTGAATTTATAAAGAAACAGAAACATAGTATTTCAGTTTGTTTGTAAAATTTAGTAGCAATTTCTGTGAGAAAGTCTTTCTTATCACATAACGACCTTATAATAGTTCAATATGTAAACATACTAAGTACCCAGCAGTGGTGGTCATTAAAGAAGCAGTTTAGTGATATTCCTTAGTATTTCAACTGTAGGCTGTTTATAAATGCTGTCCTGGTTGGCATGTCACAGTTACAAATAACACCAAGCAGCTGGGTTCATCCCCTCGGTGTTGCCTGCCAGGCAGATAGGCAAAGCTAGATGTCTCCAGGGAGGAAAAAGAGATAAGAATCTGCTCTTGAGGAGCAGCAGCAGAAGGCAGCACACAGCGCCCACGAGCACTGGCCTTAACACCTCTACACCTGCTTCCTCCGAGCAGCCCATGTTACCACACAGCCTGAGTGGCAGCTCAGTAGCCCAAAAAACATCAGTAACACATAAAAATGTCTGAATGTCATTGCATAAGACACATCTCTAAACAAATGATGCTAAAGTTCAGAATTACCTTCCCTTTTCTAAGCCATTCTTGTAATTAAAGGGATAGTTCACTCAAAAATTAAAAGATTTACAAATTTATGTTGTTGTTTTTTTTCTATGTATTAATAAAAGGTTTGCAGGAACATTGTGAGCAACGCTAAAATCTTAAAACCTTTTTATAAAACATTATTTTTCCCAAATAAATGCCACCTGGTTTTACATTTTATCTGAGGCAGTGGCATTCAAACAGGAAGTGTGGACTTAAATATCCAAACACTTTGATTCCACTGTATATTCATGCTGCTTGAGTGCCTGTAAAGCACACAGAAAGAGAGAGATAACAAAGAGAGAGAAAACAGCAGCAGCCTAAAGAAGAGCCAGCCATTTTGAGACGGGAGACAAAGGAAGAGAAAATTGGAAACATTAGATTCATTTATAGTTTGGATGGATGGCAAAACCTTTTAAATGTCCCTAGAAGATAAAAGGCAATGGATGAAAGAAGGTAATGATATCAGTCAGGAGCTCTGGCAGGTTGATATAAGATCAGGTGTCGGCTTTCTTTGGAGCCACGGTGGCATCAGAGGAACACATCTTCAGCTAGACTCGCTTCTGCCATGCTGCTCTGAACAGACTGTGACTGAGGGCTGAATGACTCCGTCTGTCTCTGAGATTGAATCGACTAATGCTGCCCGGAGCACAGCGCAAAATCACATAAAATTTATTTTCTCAGGCTCAGTTTCTATCCTGAATCGTTTGTTGACGTATTTCCTGTTGAAACAGGAAGGTGGGAGTTAAATTAAAACTCCCTAACATTCCAAACCTGTAAAAACTTTGTTCATCTTCGGGAACACAATTTAAGATATTTTTGATGAAAACTGGGAGGCTTGTGACTGTCCCATTGACTGCCAAACAATTGCCACTGTCAAGGTGTAGAAAAGACACAATGGAAATATACGCAGAGGTAATTAAATTGTTTTTCGAAGACAAAGAAGGCTTTTACGGATTTGGAACGATATGGGGGTAAGTGATTAATAAAAAAATATTTTGCGGCAGAGTAACCCTTTAAAATATGATGTTCGCAAACAAATTTCGGGAGGAGCACATATGAATGATTAACCACAGCTCGCCTCGTTCCCCAATCAGCCTATTATCCGATCATCCTATCAGAGCTAAGAGGTTTTCCTTTAAATAGAGTAAACTTCCTTCTCTGGCATCTTCGAATCCCTCCACCACCCCTTACGCCGCCTCTAGACCTAGACCATCTGTGTTAATACTAGTCCATCTCTCTTATTTTGTTTCTCAGTCCATATCCAGACAGTGTACCAGCTCAAAGAGATGATCCGCATCGGAGACCAGAACTCCAGATGAGCTCCGTGGACAGATCACCGGAACCAATACACACCCACACACTCTAAGTCCTTTACAATCTGACATGCGCTTAATTGAACTGGAAATTCGGTGCCGGTCATCCGAACAGAGGAGAACTGGCCCCAACTGAGCCTGGTTCTCCCAAGGTTTTTTTTTCCCCCATTCTCTCACGGATGGGGTTTTGGTTCCTTGCCGCAGTCGCCTCCGGCTTGCTTAGTTGGGGACACCTCATTTCCAGTTCCAGTTTGATTGCAGAGACCGTCTCTGCATTTAACAATTAATAGATAAGCTCGTCATCATACTTTCTACACTCTATTCTTCCATTTTGTCCAGCGCTTGCTACAACCTGTATTAAGCACTATAATAAGACCTCACCTTCCTCTCGGGGGGGGCATGCAGGGATCAGGCCGGACACCAAGCTCTGTCCAACCTTTCGCCACCTAGGGGTTAAAATCCCTAGGGCTTGGAGTCCGCCGAGCTCCCAGCCCGCTCCCTGGACAGCATGCCAAACATGCTCATTATATTTGATAATATTTGAGTGTGAACTCGTGAAATAGGGAATACAACGTAACGTAACTTGAACCCAATATTTTTGAAATGCAAATGTGATATGCTAATGACAAAGTGAGTTATAAATGATTTAATTGATGTTTAAATACATTTCAAACAGATCCTCCACCCCCTCCTATTCGCCTGCCACATCACACTGGCATCAACGCCACAATCCCATTTCAAATTTCATAGAACGAGTGTCATGTTGAAATAACACGCTGTCCGTTTCCCTGTACAGAGCATGACTAATTCATACTGTCTGTCAGCCCAGATCTGACACGTCTCTGTGGTTTGGCCATGTGTTTATGCCACTGTTATTTAATGATTAACAGACCCTGACTTTATGATGGGGCACAAACTGGGCTTTGTTGTGCTGACAGGCTCACTTAACTCTCAGTGAGTGATCAGAGGCAAGTGTAACCGATGGTGAGTTTCACTATGGGATGCGTGACTATCAATAGCCTACTATTTGCTCTTTATGGTGGGCTAACAAAAAGGATTCTCACCATGTTTCATCATACAAAACATTTTTTCTGCACTTTATTGAGCTACAGTGACAGCTGGATGCTTTTGACCACATATAAGGGTGTTCCTGGAAAGTCTTTTTTTTTCATTACTCCTGTGATTCACCTTTGTGGACTTTCTGCAAGTGTGCCCTCCGGTGTCAAGGAGGAATGAAACACATGAGAGTTTAATGCTCCATAAAGGTGCCAGCGCTAGAATATTGCATATCATATTACCATATTATAAGTGTACTATTCATTTTTAAATATTGCCTGTGTCTGTATATTGCGACACACTAAAAACACGAAAACGATATTTCATTATTTATACATCACAATTAAAGTCAGTATTCAAAAAACGCCCCTATAGGTCATTTGTGCAAGCACCTTTTTATGAACTATTTATGATTTAAAGGTTAAGCGCTCTCTAGCGGGTGTAAAAATAATGACAGTGTTGTGTTGCATCTGTCATCATGAAATGATGTATGACTGTCACTACCAATCAAAATGTGTGTTCATTCAAATGCACGGTAATTCATACATATTTTACTAGGGGTCATTCAGAATCTAACAATGTCCCTTAGCTGTTATAAAGTCACTGTGAACCATGGCTTCAAGGGGCTTATTGTTTTTATAAAACGGTAATTCCATACATGTAGTAAGGTTTTACAAAATAAAACAGAGCAAATAAAGTGTAATGATATTGATAAAGACATTATTCTTCCACCAAACAATGTAATTCCTCAGAAATAGTTGTAGTTCCAACCATAGACATATACAGACGCACCATTGGACTGCTCCAGGCATGTAGATGTGGCAGCCATCTTCAAACGGTGAACTTGAAATCATTCAACATACTGTAGGTTTGCACCGAACCGTTAAGCCCATGGTTGAGATGTTCTGTGCAGAATTGTGGCACCTTTCGAATATTCAGTGATTACTATAGTGAATGACATCAAATCAAGAGACCGGAAGATATACCCATAAAATTTACACATTTTTGAAAAAGGTGGATAAATTTGATTATAATATAATACTTCGGATGATACCAAACAATCACATTTTTAGGCTACCTGACAAAATGTTTTACAGTGTGTATCTGTCATTATGAAAACAGCAAGCATTTCAAATCAGTCTCAAAGCAGTCGACTAGAACTGATAAAGGGTAGTGGTCAGTAAAGTGTAAGATATGTGCAGACAGAGCAGGCTGATGTACACATCACTTCTGTCTTCTGCCGTCATCCATTCAGCACTGTGGAAAAAAGTTCTCTCTGCTTTTTTTTGTGTCTCACCCTCAAGGCAATAAATCAAAGAATCGACTTTGTGCATGTAAAAATGTGTAGCGGCCTGTGTGTGTGTTGAGGTGTGGGAATAAGTGCTGATCTGTCACAGGAGCTCAATGACAAGAATGACTTTGTAGGAGGTAAAGGAAGGACACACTCAAAAAAAAACTTGCAGCAGAACAGACAGGCTTTCTGTATAGGGCTCTCACACAAATCTCCTGACTGTCCACAAATTCATGGAAGGGGAGCTGGAGGGGAGGGGGTGTGAAAAAAAGAGATGGAAATACTTAATATCTCTCCGTGGACACGCCACAGCCTTGTTCTGTTATCGCTTTCTATTCATCCATGGATTATTTTTGGAGCAAATTGCAAATTAAGTTAGACCTTGTGCCAGAATTGCAGTCAACAGCATTGAAAATACCTTTTGATTTTAGGTGACCTCATCTCCCAATTGATTTTGTCTTGATGGTTGTAATTTATTGTTTGCTTTTATCTTTCAGTGAAACTCCAAGTAGAAAAAGAAAAAAGATATAAAGAATATTTAAAAAAATGAGGTAAATGCTGAACCATAGCACAGCAGTTAGTGCATGTTTTCCTGTATCTAGTGCAAGTTTAACTCTGACACTCCTGATTTTTCCAATCCCATTAACCCACTTTCTCCACAGTGATTTCCTGTTACTTTCTAATGAAACGGTCTAATGAATGAGACAAAAAATTTAAAATAATAATAATTAAATTAATTATAATGATGAATGTGTGATTTCTGGTGCTGAGTAATGACCAATCATAAGTTGACTTCCACAAAGAGTGTAGGACAGCAATATAATGTATTACTAGATGTTCCTACAGCTAGATGCTCAAACATTATTGAAAGCTTTTGAAAGTATAGATTCACAAATGAGATGCATTGGCACAAACAGAAAGTCATTCGCTTTGACAAGGAATCAGTTTTCTTGCTGCTAAAAGTTAGGAAGTGTCTGTACATAAATTGCAGCAGCGCATAATACATCATATCATGACCACGATGAACGATTATCAAACTCCCTCTTACAATGGTGTCAATTTCTGACACAGGTTTCCATGAATTGTAAGTTTTTGTATTAATTATATGCTAAATTAAAATGCTCTACATTAAAGTATTTTATGCTCACCAAGACTGCATAATACAATAAAAATACAATAATAACAGTATAATATCTCAATGTTGAAAAAAAATTGTGGAAAATTTTGAATAGAACATAAAAAAAAAAAGGATAATTTACTTGAAATAAAAGTCTTTTATAACATGATAAACTTTCACTTTTATTTAAACTCATCATTGCCAAATGACAAGAAACTTTAAAGGAGTATTACTTACTTAAAATAAAATCTTTTAGAACTTGACAAACTTGTCACTTTTATTTAAATGCATCACTGCTGCGTTTGTTTTCAAAAAATCTTACTGACTTCAAACTTTTAAAGGATATGTGTGTGGGGAGATGCGCTGCTTCTCACAGAAATTATGTGAATTTCACTGACTTTGACACATCAGATCTGTACTAATTAGCATAAAGTTAAATTCTTCTAAACTTTATTGTGTCACCGAACATGCCCACAGGTTGCTGTCACTCACATGGTTATAAATACACTCTTGTTACAAAATAAGCAGCAAAAAACCTTGCTCAAAAAATCATTTTGTATAAATAAGGTCACTGATCAATATCCTTGTTTTCATTCAAACAGCATCACATAGGTCATTATCCTAGTCTTGAGCCTAACGGCACAAGCCTATAATGGGCTCATTAGACCAGACTAGCTCAAACAACCTCCTCTGTACCGACAGTGATCATCTCCACTGTCACTGTGCAATCTGTCATTTAGCTTGCTAGCGGTTAGCCTTTGCCCAATCCATCATGGAGTGTGTGCACTCCAGTGTCAACTGTATTCTGAAAAACATGAGACTTGCTGCTCACGGGGTTGTTTATGTGGCGATGGATTCATCTGTCTTCTATGTTGTAGCTGGCTTTTGTTAGTCTTAAACTGTTTATGCTCCCATTGACATGCTGTATTAGTTATATAAAATGTCTGAAAGACGGCTCTTAGAGTAGCTACTGAGGCCTTAAAAGGATTCGTGGCAAAGACATAAACTTATTCCACCCTGCCATTTGATGAAATTATAATAAGCCTCCCCTCAATGTTTGGGCAGTCTGACTTTTAAGTAAAAATAAATGTGAACTTTGTGCTAATAGTATCATGGGATTAAAATGTGAGGGTTTAATCCAAACCAGTGGTATATCTGAAGCAATGGCACAGGATTTTGGGAAGGCGAAAGTTAGGTTAAAGGAATAGTTCATCCAAAAATGAAAACTCTAATCATTTTTCTAATCTAACTTATCATGGCATTTCAAACTTGCGGTACTCAAATATATTATAGATATTTTATATATATAGGCTGTACGTTTATTTATTAATGACATCAGAACATACAGATATCAGGAAATAATTCCTTTTGTGTTACAGATCAGAACAAATCACCAGGCTGAGGAGATTATAATTTTTAATCCAATTAAATCCAGTTAATCCAGCAAGAGTAACTCAAAATATACAGTTTAACTGAGTTCAGAAAAAAAAACTGTGTCATTTTGAATGAAAACAAGACGCGATGTAGACTGGTCTCGTATGTATTTGCTGCCCTCAAGTGGCCTACTTGTGTAACGACCTAAAAACATAGTAACCTGCCAGTCAAAAACGCACAGAACGTGTGTTTTTGGCACGACTTCATTTACAAATACTTTCCCACAGTTCTTCCCTGCAACCTGAACCTGTTATTTAGTTCAGTCTGACTAAACTTTAGCCCTACTGACTCAAATGGCAATGCTTTTGAAATTACTGTACAAAATAGGCAGTTGTTAGTAGTTACTACTTGGCTGCTAGTTCTGTCAAGAGCGAGAGACATGTCATCACACTGTGTAAAGGGGGAGGAGAGGAACAGAATCTAACAAATTTCCCCTGACTGGATGTGATCAAGAGACAAAGCTGAGTCACATCTGCCTTGAGGGAGCACTGAGCTCTTTCCTGTTCCTCGTTCCCCCATCTTACTGGAATCACCTCCTTCTAGAAGTCCTGAGGGGGACACCATCACTGCCCCCTTTAGCAGAAATAAAATCTGTTAATCTGCAAATCTTAAAAATCTTAAGAACTTTCTGTCTTTTAATGAGGAAATTCATTTCGCGTTCTTTAAATGGATGAATTATGTTTAAAGTAAAATGTCCGACAAATTCTGTTGAATGATTACAGAACAAGTAAATATGACAATGGAAACCTGATTGTGACTACATGTATCAGTAATCATGCTTTGTACTCAATTATATTAAGCTACACATTTATTTGCATCTGCATTGTTTGTTACGTAGATTCAGACTTGCTGTCATTTTCTATGTTTCCCTTTCAGTAACCATTTATTGACTTTGTTTAACAACAAATTGTGAAACTTATGACATTCATACCGACATGTATCACAGTTTTGCAAGAATTATAGCTCACAAACAATAACAGAAATCAGGTTTAATGCCACAATATGCAATGCAAAGTTACATATAACTGACTAGAAAATAGAAATTATACATTTGTGTTAAACACATTCCATAAAAGAATTTTGCATTCTTCTCCCTTCCTCAAGAGTGCAAAGAATTTCAGCTATCGCATTTTCGGCATTACTAGCGCTCTTGACTTTTCAACAAGCAATGAAAATCTGCTACTCAAAGTTAATAACAGGTGATAAAAACAATAAATAGTCAAATAACACTGTGAAATATAGGCCCGGTTTCCTCCTAAACCAGGATTAGGCTGTAGTTTAATCAGGAACTTTAAGTTATTTTTATAAACTTGTCTTTGAAAAAAGCATCACTGGTGTGTATCTTGTCAAAACAAAGGCATTGACATGTTGAGCTGATTCAGTTGAAACAGTTCAGATTTACATTTTAGTCTAGGACTACGCTTAAGCCTTTTCTGTGAAACCGGAGGATAAAAGGCTAAACTACTAGAAATAAAAGCTGCAGCTGCAAAACAAAGTCACATAGCAAGATTTAAAGTCATATTAGTACATGGTAAAATTGAAATGAGGAAAAATAAAGTTTCAGTTCTGACATCACTTACTATGAGGCAGGAACATACATCCATATTAACATGGATCAGGGTCAAGTATCATAAACAAAATTTTAATCTTTTTCAATGTGCTAATGGTTTAATCAAAATTAATTTGATTGCACTAAATGTTATATCTTATTGGTAGAATGCATGCATAAACTCCATTAGATGTAAATGATATTTATGCTTTTAACTGATTTGAGTCAGGTTTATGATAAGCTGCTTTATTTGGGGATTTGTGCATATGAAAAAAATGGTATGAATTACTAAGTATTAACAAAAACTAGAATGTACCATAAACAAAAACTTTCAGAAGGTTTTTTTTTCAAAGGCATTTGCTGTAATATACAGTATATTGTTTTAACCTGAAAAATTGATCCAAACATAAACTTCACATTATTTTGTTTACAAATTGTTAATGCTTTTCAGCATATGTTTAGCATAAAAAACTCAGTGCATACTCAGGGATTGCTGGTATCCATGATATTGAAGATAACCCAGCTGCCAAGCCAAAGACGGGTTACCAGAGTCTGCATAAGTGTCCATATGATTCTGATGGCAGGAGACCCTCGTCCCATGTTGATATCCAGGTCCTCCACTGTAGCAATCACTGCATTGGTCCTCCCAGTGTTGACTGAAGCGTTCATGGCTGTTGTTTGCGCAGTGGCTGTAGTGAGGAGATGGTACAGAGTTCGAAATGTCCTGGTACAAAATCCCAGTAGGTATCTCTGGAGAAACTGTGAGAGGCTCTGGCTGATGGGGCATGTAGCTCTCCATCGGTTTCTGGAAAGTTCCTGTCTTCCTTGGCAGAGAAGTGTTGTCTTCTGGCTGCCGATAACACTCTGTATGGGTACACGGAGGTGAGTGCGCTTCAGTGTCTGAATGTGTTCGCAGATATAAAGATAGTGTTGAAATGCGGTGGATGGCACGGCGGAGAGTGGCGATCTTGGAGAGACGCTTTCCACTGAGGTCATGTTTGAGGACAGTGCGCAAGGCGTTGAAGGCTTGGTTGTAGTCCAGGATGCGCTTCCTCTCTCGGATATTGGCGGCGACTCTCCGTGCTTTGGACCGCTTGGGCCGGGTCCGCCTCTTAGCTGCTTTGAAGCCCTCCGTGTCATTGGGGCTGGATGAGACTGAGCGCTCTGAACAAATCTTTGCAGGGCTTTCACCGTCACAGTCGTCATCCTCACCCAAAGGACAATCTTCTAACTCATCCTCTGAAACTTCAGATTCTGTACTGGTGCTGCCCAGACTCATCGTTTTTGACTTTTGTCCTCTGCGAAATGCAAATCTTAGCTTTGGTTTGAGAGATGAGAGTCCCTGCGGCCTGCGTGAACTATAAACAGTTAGCTCTGCAAAACAAAGCTCATGTTGAATTCCTCTTCTCACCTTCTAGATCAGATCTGTCAGTCCCGGAGAGGACGAGTCGAGTTTTTAAAGGCAATCTGTGCATGTGTCACGTGAGCCAGCTGCCTATAAGCAAAGGTGTATTCTGTGTTTACAAGTGCCCTCCAGGCAAGCGTAGACATCAGTCAACAAGCTTTGACACACCTCCTCAACACACAGGATCTGATCTTTCCAACTAAACCGTGCTGAAAATGAGGAATGGCATTTCCAAAGCTGACAGTTGCACGTAACTCCAAGGTGTGTATGTTTGGTTTTGAGACTTATGCACTGATATTGCAGATGCTTCCTTCTCATAAATATAATGGAATCAGAGTTCATTTATATTGTGTTAAGCAAATAACACTACAGAGGGATACACTTTTAAAATAAAGTCTCTTTATTGTCATCCATGGCCTGATGAAGTACACTTAACAAAAAAGTGGTTCTTTCAACAACAGCTTTTTACTAAAAGATTCTTCTTTGGCTGGGTTGTCCAATCCTGCTTCTGGAGGACCGAAGTTCTGCAGATTTTAGCTCCAACAAACTTGCCTGGAAGTTCTAGGGAGTTTTTTGACAGTTACAGATTTTAAAAAATTAAATAAAAAGGGTTAGTTCTGTCAAAAAAACATCCATTTCAGCATAAAAGGGTTTTCTTGAACCGTATGAACTATGATAACAATTATAGAACCTCTAAACCATATTTTTTTAAGAGCATAATTATATATAGTGTATAATTCATAACGATGAATATTGGGCACTCATAATGCATTCCTAGTTTTCCTCCACCTTGATCCAGATGGATTGTCTAAGCTGTGTCCTGGGTGTTGAGAGAAAAATGGGAACATTCATGACAAATTGCAGCTTTATCAGATAAGCCTCTTTTACCAATTTGGCTTTACACCTTTTCTCTGCCAGAGGGATGGAAAAACACTTATCATATGTCACATAAACTCCATATCTCTGCATGGTCACAATTAGCTGTTGTGTATTAAGCGATTACTGGCCTTCCTGGGCTGCAGCGAGGGACAGTGTAATTTGGTTGTCTGCAAAGTCATAAATCTAATGTGCGCTTCCTACGGGGCAAGAACAGACAGTAGCCACCTCACTTCAAAGCTGGGGAAAAGGAACACAGATATTTTACAATTATTACCTGCGATGGCTGTGAGTTAAGGGCTTTAGTTGCCTTTTTATTCTCACTCACAAACAGCTTGTGTATCCTCTACTTGAACTCTGATGCATTTTGTAATCCACAAATGTGTTTTTTACTGAAAGTGGACAATACTGTGAAACTTTAACTAGCTGACCTCATTCTATAATTCAGTATTTGGTGTGAATAAGAAATGGAAGTTTCTAACCACCATGTTGGAATGCGGTCTCAAACCCGACATTATTTATTGCAGGAGAAAAACTTCAGGTCAGTGCTTTTAAACTTATCTCTGTACTGTAAGATACAGAGATACACTAATATTTCGCTTCAGGACAAAGAGATTAAGTCAGACACAACACAAGATTGTTTACTATAAAAAAAATAATGACTGAGAAAACACTGGATTTTTTTGTGTGTGAATAAAACTCATGTAATAAATGTAGTAATAACATCTACCTGGTCTTATGACATAAACGTACCTTGGGGCACTTTTTAGCAAGATACAAAATATGTACAAACAAGTACATATCACTGCAGTTTCCAAAAGAAATTAACACTAGAGGCAGTAAAACTTTTTAAAACTTATTCCTTTTCACACAAATTTACAGAGTTTTGATTAATAAAGTGTATTTTCGCACAATTACTTGAAGAATATCATGTTATGACTTCAAAAAAATTTTGATATGCTGGGATATTTGAAATGTAGACTTTTGAACATTAGCATCATCATATCCAGCTTCATATCTATGGGTTTCTCACGGAGTACAGAGACATACTTGAGCAGCGAGAAGCTCCAGTTCAAATCCCGTGTGTACGGTTTGATAAAACAGTTCAGATCTGTATCAGCAAATGCATCAACAAATGCATTTTTATATCAGTTTTGCATTGTTAACACTATCGTGTAAGTTTAGGGTTGGATTTGGTGTAAGGCATATTTCCAACATAATAGAGCACTAACTTTTAGCAACAGTCCAAAAATATTTGAATTCTGAACCACCGCAACACATACTTATATCAACGTAATAAAAATATGCCAAGCTTCATATATTGAACCTGTGTTTTAGCACCACTAAGTGGACATTTCTCTTGAAACTGTGGCGAAACGTGCAGTAAAGTATGTAAAAATGGTGTTGCACAAAAAGTGCACAGAGGTACATATTTTTATAAGACCAAAAATAAAAGATGGGAATACTTTTTTCTTATCCTTTACAAACGTACAAGTCAAGATTATATAGTTATTATTTAAAACAAAATAAGAAATATGAAGACATATGCTTAAAACAGGACTGGCAATGTTTAGGTCTGACTTTTGGTAGTCTTGGAAACACTCAACTAATAAATGTATGCATTGTATGCCAGCAATTTCCAACATATGTTAAATTTATATTTTATTTATTTTTTTTTTTTTTTAATTTTGGCAGGGCAGTTATACAGGTTTGATATGAGGGTGACTGAAAGATCCCTTTAACTGAAAGGTATAAAGTCACAATCAACTGAGGAATCCACAATAGGCAGACCTGCTTTCAGGTGAAAATGGCAAAAGTGTTCCATCTTCTCTTGGGCTGTACCTATTTTACAATTTTCAAGCCTCCAGTCATACCAGTAGCTCAAGAGTGCTTTCTAACAGCTAAGATTATATCAGCAGTGGGTGGCGGTGCAATAAACTTTAAACAAGAAAAGAGACGACATTTCAGTCATTGCTTCCTGTCCAACTTTTACTGCCCAATCATGACTTCAGCCATGTAGGTTTAGGTGTCCGGCTGATATTTTGCACACAATGCAATAGGCTGGCTCATGTTAGACCAAAACTACAGTGACTAAGCTATCTTTCAACCCAGTCTTTAACATAACAAAACTTTTACAGTGAAAATGTATCTTATTTGCACCTTCATGTGCAGTTTTACATTTCGATGGGGCAAATAAAAACAATATATAAGCATATACATATTTACAACCTCTTTCCTAGTAGCTGAGAATGGTTAGTAAAGCCATTCTGTATAACATGTTTTGACCGATAGACGTGTTGATTTGATGTCCCTCATGGGCGTGGGGTGTTTTCCAGATCTCCAGTGAAAGGCAAATCAGTTTTTGTTAGCGGAAAATATGGTTGCTTAAGTGGGAATTACAACATCCTCTTCCTTTTCTTGTTCTGCAATTATAATCCAAAATGTAGGTTTGTTTAAACACAGGGCTCTGGATTGTGTCATACTGTGTTTGCTCTATAATTTGAAATTAGTTGTAAAATGCACAACCTTTGCATGCTAATTACAGGCTCCTTTGGGACTTTACACTCAAACGAGAATAAAAATCAATCAGACTTTGGATGTCAGACAGCTTTGTTGACCTGATAAACATTATAAACATAATGATCACAAATGAAACAGAAAATGCAGAGCTAAGTAAAGACAAAAACGTATGTGGCGCAGCCAGACAGAGGAGAGCGTGGGAATGTCAGTGTAATTGTTTTTGGCGCTTTTTCTCAATGGCCATGAGAGGAAAAATTAGGGGTCATAAGCACAGAAAGGAGAGACTGATGTACTCGGTAATTGAGGGGTTTGTTTGCAAGGTTTGGGAACTGAAACACTTAAAACAACAGGATATTTCTTTCTTTTGCAGGTATCAAAAACAATGCAACAAAAACACAATTATTGAATCTAAAAATTATATTTCTTCAGTGCCACCCAATTTTCCAACTTGTCACCCTAAGATTGGTTTATAATAGTAACAGCTTTGAACTGTTGATGGCCATGTCAAAGGTTAAAGAGCACCCTGGAGCTGGACACTTAACCTGAACTGCCCTTCAAACCAATAAGAATTGATTCCCAGCTCATCATATCCATTATTAGTATTATTAGAACAAAACTTAAGATTGCCTTTTACATTGTAATTTACATTGAAATATGCAAGCAAACAGGATGCAGAAGTGATTTTGAATGCAAGCACAGTATTAAATGTATATAAGTAAAAAACAAAAAGCTAGGTTTGAAAGTTTGAGTTTGAAAATAGACAGAAAAAGATTTTTCACAGCCCTGCATTGAAGCAGTATTCGCACTAGTTCACACAATAAATATGCGTTTCATTTTCTCTACCTCATTTCATTTATATTAAGTTAGTTGTTCCACTTCATGAGTGTGATTCTCTGCACTCCACAACCAGCAATGTGTGATTAATTTGTAATGGAAACATTTGCACACTTGAATCACCTACTGCCCCAGTCTAAGTGTAGATGTAGTCCAACACACAAACAATGATGATTTACAAGAAGGGTTGGCAGATTAATTGTCTTTTACGAAGAACTTCAAGCATGCTCTTAAAACCCATCCCAGCCTAGTCCTTTTTTGACAAATGGGAAGACACTAGCAATTATCAGTCGCCATGTATAAATCAAGGTCCTTTTAGATAGCCTGTGCTTGCTGGGAGAACCAGAGATAGCAAAGCCATAACTGTGAATTGTCTAAAGATTTGTAAATCTTGAGTCTGAGGTTAGATAATGAGAAGCTGCTTTCTGGCAGTTATTAGAAGACAGTGACACAATTATTTAGATACGTGCTTTTAAAGGGGTGGTGAGGCTTGAGAAGTATGCAGGGAAATTAGAGGTCCACATGGAAAACATGAATTCGTTACAGCATTCTTAAGAAAATTTTTTTGGTCTATGTTACTGTAGGCTACCAGCCACTAATGCTTTAATGAAAGTGCTGGCATTTGTGCTATTCTGTTTTTCAATTTGTTCAAGCACTGTTAATATTGCGCGTCTTTCACAACTAGATAAAAACATTTTGTTAACCGAAATAAAAATAAAACCTGGAAAAAACTGAAACCAAGCTAAAATATCTCCAAAACGAACTGCAACTGAATTAAAATGCCATATTATTTTTAGTTTTCAGTATACTGTAAAACTGGAAATTCACATACAGTCAAACAAACAATCATTATTGTAAACCATGATATATGTCATATTAATCGTAGTAATTCTGACTATTATATCCAATTCTATATAAAAACAATTGACTCAGCTCTATATTAACATTAATCTGTTCTGTAAAATTAGAACTGAATGAAAAATTCTAACTATTGTTTCTCCGCTCTCAACTAATCGTAATTCTTTCTGCTGGAGAGGCTGGAAAAATGCATTTCCAACATGTCAGGCATGCTCGTATACATTCTTGAGGCTTTAACGGTACAAAAAACATAAATTAACATCACAATCCGGCTAAGTGCATTCATTTCAATACAACAAAAGGCTTAGCAAGGCTTCCAGCCTTTCTTAGTCTGTTTTGATTAGCTATACTGTTCATTTACAGTAGGGGGTTCCCAAACGATATGCTGTGATCGCTGCGGGCGCATGTAACAGTGTAATGGAAATGTCTGGGACCTCCTTGGCCCTTGTAAAAGAGTACAACAGTACATTGTTGACACATGCCTCCTGATCTACACTTGCCCTTGTTAGCTGGCACGGCTGCCTGAGGTTTGATGAGGTTATGTTAAAGATGGGTGTTGTGTCTTGTCAGGGGAGGATGGGTTGATCTTTTTCTTCGTCCACTGACTCACAGTACCGGGTGCTTCTTTTCCATTTACAGATGTAAAAGAAGGAGGCAGCCCAGAAATGAATCACTCCCAGACAGGGCTAGAAAAGAAAACCACTCTGAGCTATACAAGCTGTACATAGAAACTTTCATTCAGTCTTCTATGAAGACAGATGCTTGTGGATATTTAACAAAGTCTATGTAGTGTACAAGCACTAGTAATTAGATTACAACTACATTTATACAGGAATAAAATGCTTTCATATAAAGTGACTTTCAAAAGAAGGACAAAAGCATTTTGTCAAAAAATCAACAATATTTGTAATAGTTTAGCCATGTACACTAAAAAAAAATAAAATTAAAAGTTGTAAATAAAAATACTCAAAGTTTGTTGGTGTGTTTTACAAGAAAATGCATTTTAGTATTTCTACTTTAAATCTGAGTAAGAATATTATTGTGATGTTTTTATCAGCGGTTTGGATTCTCATTCTGACAGCACCCATTCACTCCAGAAGATCTTTAAACAAGTCATGTATATCACATAATCTGATTTTGCACATCGAAATGCACGTAAATGAAGACAATACTACCTGGATTAATGTGAAAGTTGTCTCACTAAATACTGCTATATTTGTGATGGGCTTGTCTCCATGGTGACAGCCAGCGGGTGCAAGATTCAAACTGACTTTTTACAGCCTGCACCTCATTTTTTCCCCATGTCTGACATCAAGTAAACAACTCTAATGATTTCCCTTTCAGGTTTACCAAAGCGAGCGCACCTTCACAACAACACCACAGGCATTACAATTAAACAAGTTTGAATTGATCCATACTGTGGCAAATTCTATTTGTTTTTTGAAATAGTAATGTATCAGAGCATTCCAGAAGAGTGAAATATGAGCTGTTAATGATACTAACTGACGTTCAGATGAAAGCATGTTGACAAGACGCAAGGGATATGAAATCACTTCTGGCCTTTCAGTGATAAGATGGCATGCCATGCTCAAGGCTAGTCGCCCCAATACCTGTATAGCAGCATTACAGAGACAGAGGGCTAGCATTATTTGAGCGGCTCTCTGCAATTAAAAGAACCAGCCTTTCACTCAAGGATTGCTAAATTGCTAGATTACTAGAGCCGAGTTACGTGATTTATGCTCTGGCTGGAGTCTGTGTTTGACAGACCTTAAGACGCGATGACATGGCCTGTAGGTAATACTTGTTATGTCCTAGGAATGCAAGTTGTAACCTTTCTTCATAGTTCAGACTGTCCTAAAGATATATGCTTTAAAACAATTGCGCCTAAAACATTACATGTCTAAGCATATTCATATTTCTTCATATTTCCCATTTAAGTATCAGTTCAGGCTGAGAATGATAGTTTTACTGCACATATTTGTTTTCTTTAAAATAAAACACATAACCTATTATTTTCAGCTTTGATAGTCCAAGAGATTCATAGAAAAACACATTCTGACATGTTCAACCATAAAAGGTGTTTTGAATACGCTATTAAAGCTTTAAAGTCACATCGGTGTCTGACAAACACTGCAATCAAGCATCAACTGTTTGTGCTATAATTGGAGTTGTTTTGCTCAAAGGTCCACCAATGCCAATTACGCAAGCAGTACGGGAAGGCTAAACAGAATTCTTAACACATAAAAAAAGAAGTGAAAATACAGTTATTTACAGAGATTTGCGAAAGGGCTGCCTGAACGAAACTTGTTCCGATTTGTAACTGCTATTTTGGATTCGCCTAAATGTGGAAGTTAGTTGCTTTTGCTTTCAACAAGTTCTAACTCTCAGGACAGTTCAAGAGTTCACAGAGGTTGTTGTCCATGTCATTCCATCCTGAGAAATCTGACCACTTCAAAGGATTCAGACATGCTAAAAATAGTTTAAAATTTCCCCTGCTTTAATATAATGAATGGAATGCCAGACTCTGTATGCCACTGGACAATACAAATAATCCTATTATCTATTTAAAAAACTGTTGTTTTTATGATTCAAGGTTAAAAACAAATGAATTAAAAATTTTAAATGTGATTTAACAATGAATATAATACGATTCTATATTTAGTATGAATTTTAAAGATGCCAGTTGTCATAACAGTGTTTGTCTGCCCCCCTCTGGTTAATTTAAGAGAATGCATGGAATTTAAGGCATCTAAAAATAGCCAATCACATGTAGCAAAGAGTTTTTTTGGGGGGGGGAAACATATAAATCTAATTTAGCAAAAAATTATATTATGAGACTATATTTGAACTCAATTGTGATGGTACACTACTGTTTAAAAGTTTAGGGTCAGTATGATTTTTAAATGTGTTAAAGAAGTCCTCTATGCTTATTCTATGCATTCACATTTAGTCTAGAACTACACTGTATTCACACAGTGTGCACAATGGCTCTGTATTTCTGATTTCTCCCAGCATGGGGTCTGGAGACTTGTCAGTCAATAAATAAGACAACAAAGTAACTGGCCTTACTTTTTTGAAAATAGATTTAAATAGATCTGTAATAAAAACAGTAACATTGTGCTATTATGACAGTTGTGCTGTGTAATATTTTTGTGATTTTTTAAATTTATTTATTTAGGCCTACTCTCTGATTAATAGAATAGTTCAAAATAACAGCATTTTTTTATTATTAATTTATTTTGTAAATATTTAAGACTTTACTGTCACTTTTGGTAATGCGTCTTCGCTTAAAAATAAATAAAATTAAACTACGTGAAGGGAAGAGAACACAGCATTTGTTTCAGTCAACACACTTTCCACTCAACAGAATTTTTACCTAAATTCAAGAACTGTCCTCATTCCAATTAACTGTCCACAAACAAACAACCTGCCCCAGATCTACAATCTACCCCCACTCTGCTAGTTAAACGAGTGTTGGTCCAAAGTGCAACATTCTAGAAGGATAACCATGGCTATCTGTGGTTTATTCTATCACCTTGACTTCTGTAAGTTTAAATAGGCTTGCAATTGCTTTTGATAAGCACTCTGAGGTCAGAGGAAAAAAGGTTCATGCGTCAATCAAACTATAGACTGAAATTTTTGCATACAGCCAAATGTACCAAAACTATACCACTCACATCTAGGCTACATATAGTGATGGTTTTTCATTTGTGCATTAAGCAGATATAAATAACATTTTAAAGAGAACAAATTTGACCCTGGACCACAAAACCATAAGTCATAAGTTGCACAGGTATATTTGTAGCAATAGCCAACAATACATTGCAAATAATTTGGATATTAAATAAAGATCATGTTCCATGATTATATTTTGTAGATTTCCTATCTTAAATATCAAAACTTAAATTCTGATAAGCAATATGCATTGCTAAGAACTTAATTTTGAGGCTTGTTTCTCAATATTTAAACATTTTTCACACTCAGTTTGCAGATTTTCAGTTTTATCTTTATCCAAACCATACATCAATGGAAAGCTTATTTATTAATCTGTCAGATTATGAATAAATATTATTTTTTTTTAAAAACCCTGAACTTTATCAACTTTTTTTTCAATTCAATTGAATGAAAATACATTTACAATAGCCTACATGTATGTGTTATATGCTCACACAGACAGTGTGGGGAAAATTCAATTCAATTCAATTCAATTCAAATTTATTTGTATAGCGCTTTTCATGATACATATCATTGCAAAGCAGCT
>JAUMHE010000067.1:12445219-12460932 GCA_032359235.1 Enteromius mattozi
TGTTATTTCAGTGTGTTTATATAAAGCAATAAGACAGCAGTATTTTCAGGCTTTTCTGTTAGTGTGAGTTAAAATAGCTCAGTTCTTTAGTTCTTTCAAGTTAAATAAAAAGGACAGATCTTGATTGAATCATAGCAGTACTTGGGTATTTTTACACTAAACTTTTATCTCTCTTCTTTGCAGAAATGGAATATATTTTGAATTTGCAAAAACAAGGTAAGCTACCATTTACCTCTCGTGTTTGTTGACATATTTATAGACGACTCTTGCCTCACCATGTGATTAAACCCTAAATGATTCAGCATTTAAATATTGCAACCCAATGCCCCATCTGCTCACATCCCTCAACCCTTCCCATATCATTTTTGTTTGTGGTTTTAGAGTTCCAAGCTCTCACCTACATTCATCTTTCTCACTTTCTCTCAGATCCAAATCGAGTAGTCCTCTACAGTGAGTCATGGGACGGACCTGCTCAGTGAAGCTGTGTCTGGACACTATATCTCAGATGAACTCTGCTGCAAAAAGATGTGCTTGAGGAACATGGCTGCTGCCTCTGAACATCCTGAATCAGAACTAATCCAATGGTTTAGAAAGTACCTTGTTACCCGTCAGCAGTCAAGGCTGAGCGCAGAGGAACAGAGTGCGCTTGGGGAAAACGGGTTAGCTGGTTTTAGAATAATAGAATGGAAGAGCAGGAGCTGTTGAACTCTACTCTAATGCGGATATGTTGCTGAAGACAATTTCAATGACTTTGGGGAAATACAACTCACACGTCAAACACTCATGATAACCCTGTCATGACATTTGGTTGGGCGGAAGCTTCTCCTTTAAGTAGTCAAGGACCTAAAGAGAGCGTCCAGGAGGAAAGCATGTCACCACATGTGCCCTCTTGAATTCAAATAATCATGTAGTGGTCACATTGAATTCATTTGGGCACAGAACCGGAAGAGTGTCGCTCTACAGTGAATTAACATACTGTGGCCAGAGGAACTACATGGCTTTCTTTTTTTGGAGATTCAGGGGAATCGAACTCCATTTTTGTGTGGGGGCGGTTAGTTCAAGCCTTTGGGATTAAATAATTGTCTTAATTTAATTTTCTGGACAAGATTGGGTCAGTCCTGTTAGTGACGCGTCTTCACTTCGTTTGTTTGTTTGCTTTTTCTTTCTTCTTTTTTTCTTTTCATTGAAATACTTAAAAACTCCCAGGGCAGGTTATGAGGTACACTCGGATTGGGAAACCACACGCCCTGTAGTGTGCATGTGCAGTATGCTGCTCTGTGCGTCCTCTTTTGAAAGAGTTCAAAGTGCTGTCGTTCAATAGTCTTATTGTCGTCTCTTCACGCTTCTGTCAATTTGACAGCCGTTCGAGTCTCTTGCTCGTTGTGTGAGTGTGTAAACAGAGGGCAGAGATCACGCTATACTCTTTTATCTTGAGTGTTTTATGTTTTTAATTTTAAAGTAGCAGTTAGAACCCAGAACTAATCGATAAGATGTGCCACACCACAGAGTTGCTTTAGCTTCAATGCTATAGGTACATTATGGAGGCTTTAGTTCGTTTTGGTTAAGTTCTGCAGAGCTGCTCTTCGAAATAGGGTTTTGTTTTTGCCTGGAAAGGCAGTAGCGACTACTTTTGCTTTTTCATTTGGGACTACACCACATCTTAGAGGGAACTTAGAGAGCAGTCGCTGTCGCGGACGATCTGGACTTTTTATTTCACTCAAGAACTAGAAGCCCCTAGTGCTTTATTATTATTATTATTATTGAGCATCACAATCACATTTTTATGCTTTTTATTTCTTGTTTTAATTTGTACCTGGGTTTCCGTGCTTATCGGTTAAGTGCTTGCTAAAGCACATATGAGCCTCATCAGTAGAACCGCCAATAACAGGAATTCTGCCGTTGTGTAAATGTTTCAGAAAATGCATTCTAAACTCACAGTCTATCCTCTGTTGTATCATTTCACAGATTAATTGATTTATACATAAGAATCAGTAGCACTTTATGTATTATGTTCTTGAATTGTATTTCCTTAAACATTGACATATCAGTACATATTTGAAATTCTAGTAATTAATCATAGGCTACTAACTTTAACCTCTACCTAAGGACTTTCAGTCCGCAATCTCAAAAGAAAATAAATATAAACAAAAGAAAATGGAGGAAAAAAAAAAAAAAGTGAAAAAGGAAAGAAAATAAAAAAGACACTCAGGTAGAATTAGGGCAGTGTTCTTTCTAACAAAAAAATGCACCAACAGTGTTATTGCCAAATATGAAAAGAACGTCCCATGTTTGTACCAGCTGTTTTTTAAATTGTAACCTTTTGAGGGATTTAATTTTTGACTGAAAGCCAATGCTTGCATCTTTACAGGTATCATTTGGCATCAGTGTTTTCTGTACATGACCATGAAAAACTGCCAGGTGAAAAGATTTAAGTACACATGGAAGACGTTAACCACACTACGTATCTTTATGTCGTTACTTTGCAAGAGTTTTTTTTATTTGGGTTTTTTTTTTTAAATGCAGCATGTAATGGTTTCCAATGTGTCTGTCTTCAGAAAACGTGGGATGTTTCATGATAGTTAATCTGTTTCTGTTCTTGAGGTATCCGACGTCTGTTCGATGTCTTGGTTCAAAAGATGTTGCAGCTGTCGATGAAACAGATGTACGGTTGTTAAATTCTGCTTCATCTTTTCTAATTCCGTTTGGATTCCACTTAAAAGCTTTGTGCAATGTAGAGAAATTCAGCGATTGATAATTAGATCGTTCCTTGGCTTTTTAGATGCACTTCTCATCATTGCTTCACTTGAGTTTTATTGTGGGTATCTAAATTTTGTCTTTAAACGACTCACATAGAGCATTTCTTCTTTCTTTTTTTTCTCTTTTTTTTTGATATCCAAGGGATTTTCTTAAGGAGTTACTGATGTAGGCATAATTTATAACCATCTGTTATTACATTAAGTTAATTATGAAATACCTCTGTAAACATGCATTGTCCCGGTATCCCTATTTCCCCTTAAAGGGGTCTTTCACATCAAAATCAGGATCCTGTCATCATTCACTCGATCTCATGTCATTCCAAACCTGTAAGACTTACTGACTCTATCCCAACGTATAGTGAATGTCTCATCAGTTTCGGACCCTGCTGACTTTGAAAAGCAGTTTAAACGGTTAGGAATAACATGAGGGTGAGTCATGTTATTAAGTCATGGCAGAATTCAGATTTTGGGTGAGCTGTCTCCTTAACTCAGTTACGTGTTTATAAACGCTGTCAGAATGAACTGAACCTGGCCTTTGTTTCAAAAACTCAACTCCAGGGGTCAAATGCACATAGAGGTTCTATGCACAGAATGCAAACAGAACAGAGTTTATATTTTGGAGGGTTGCACATTAGCTTAATTTCCTCAATTTAAATAAGCACTTACTACCCCACAAATGATATAATTGCAATATAAATTATTTACATAAACCTTAAATAGCTCCCCTTAGTGTTTAAAGCAATGAGAGCACGTACGGATGGGAGAGGGGTACAGAGATACTTAAATGGTGTGTTTGATTGCGAAATCTGTACCGAGAAAAATGCATCTTTGTTGGCATATTCAAATTTCACGTGTTTTCTTGATGTATGAATGATTCTTGTCCTGTCCTGACAACTCAACTGGTTTTTTGCGTGTGGATGCATATGTGTGTTCGTGTGCAAGCATGTGTATTTGTCTTCATTCATACGCTCAATTATATGCAAAGTTAATATTGCGAACTTTTCAAGTTCAGGGTGCCTGTGTTAAGCGATATATTAAACGGAATCACATCAGAACATGAAAAACTCTTGCTTTTCCTTTTCCCCTGTCCCTACACCCCCCATTATCCCCCAAACAATCTTCAGTTGTGCCATGTTTTGACTGTTAAAAGTTTGAATTAATATTTCATTTTATGTCGCTCTCCCTGAATGTCCTACAGTGGATATGAAGAGGGGGTTACATTATGTCTCAAGAATCTTTGTCACTGCTAATAAACTTGTTGAAAAAGATCTTGTTCTCTTAGTCTTTTTCTGATTGTGTAATGTTAAATTTGTCTTTCTTTTGAAGCAAAGGAATATATACTGGGTTCGATACAGGCCTAATGCTAAATGCACAAAAAGCACTGGTAACACTTTACAATATGTGTCATTTGTTAACATTAGTTAATGCATTAACTAACATGAACAGACAATGAATACATTTATTACAGTATTTATTCATCTTTGTTAACATTACTTCATAAAAATACAGTCTTTCATTGTTCGTTTTATTTAAGTGTGTTAACTAATGTTAACAAACACAACTTTTGGCTTAAATAGGCCTAATGCATTGGCAAATGCTAAATTAACATTAATATTAATAAATGCTGTAGAAGTGTTGTTCATTCTTGGTTCATGTTAACTAATGTTGTTAGCTAATGTTAACTAATGAACCTTATTGTAAAGTGTTACCAAAGCACTTACTAACCGTTTCTAACCTTATTAAACTGTGGATAAAATTTGATCCAATTGTACATATTTATATGCTACAAATCTTAAACAATACCATAACGTGCCAAATGCTAAAATAACACTTTAAAACAGCTCAAATAATGCGTGATATTTGTAGGAATGGATTTAGAAACTGCAAGCTGCACATTTCTGCTTTTAAATAGGCCTACTCCATTCACTTCCATTATGACTCTCCATAACATTATTTTTATTTTATCAAGAAAAGGCAAATTTTATGCTTAATCATTATGCCACAAATGGTATTTTGATTGTTCTTAACTTCTAAACTCAGAATATTTATGTGTTAATGTTCAAGTCCTAAGCACACCATACCTGACCTGTTCCTTGGATTCACAGCAACACACCCCACTTTCTATTTCCGCCTTTCTCTTTATAACCCTGACTTACTGTTATTATACCAATATAAACGGCACAGAAGGAACTTGTGTTTTCCCAGGGAAAGTCCCAGTACCCCTCTGGCGTCTCTGTACTGGCACTGCTGTAAAGGTGAGTCAAAGGAAGAGAATGCTGGAGGGTGAGGTGTAAAGGACGTCGGGATGAGCGTGGTAGCTTAGCTAAAACATCAATGGTTATTTGATTATTGGCCATTTCTTATTTGTCTACGCATTTGGTTATTTTTTTACGCACTCTAAATGTAGAAACCTGACCATTTTGCCTCACGTTACATCTAGGTGCTTCACAAGGAATGCTCTCGCCTCAGTAGGAATTTAGAAGAGTAACACTAGATGTCGCTGTTGCCCATCATAAAGTGAAAGGTTAAGCACATAAGCCACCATCAAGAGTGAGAAGTGTACTACAAGATGATTAATGGAAGACAAATAGGCTTACGATCAGAAATCCCCCTAAGCGTATGCAAAAACATTCAGCCATATATTCAAGTGGAAATAATTGTCTAATTCAATCATACTATAATTTATCTTGAAATTATTGGATGAACTTCATTAACAAGAAAGTAATCTCATTGAATTTGAATTTGTGTATTCATTGTTCTCTCATATTTAGTTTTTTTACCACTGTAATGGTTCTAAGACTTAAATATTTGCGAAATTATAAGAATATCAGTGTAAAACTGACAAGTCGAATCACATTTGAAGGTCGGTATGAGCATTTTTGTATTATAACAAATTAATACACAGAAGTGGGCCAAAATTGTGTGGTACAATTAACATTAATGACTAAAATATATGATTTTGTGCTATTATATTTGTATAATATAATATTTATATATATATATTTATTTAAAATATAAATTTATTTATTTCAAAATGAAAATATCTGCATAAAAAGGTAGGCTACATTAGATTTAAATAGTGTTTTTGCTCACTATCTGTATGTATAGGAATCTATTATCTAGAAAAAGATGCCTGTGGAGAGAAAAGAACAGAATGATCTTGATTCACATGCCTATAGGGAAAATCCACTGTGAAATACATTAATGATAAATGTATGAAGCCCCCAGGGGTTTTGACGTGTCCCAGCATCTCCTCTGAAGATCTGCAGATGATAAAAGTAGAACATAACGCTTCAGTCCTTGGTTTCTAATAATACCATTAAGCATCACACAAACCTGCTTGCATCAAAACAGCACTCCATATTTGGACCGTGATTGACACATCTAATAAAAGCAAAGTGTGCTTCCTCCAAAGTGATAGAATTGTCGCAAACGGCAGTGATTTGAGTCTCCTCCCCCCGTCCCCCGTCAGAAATATTCCCAAGATGGGAGAGTAAAAATAGAAAGAATCCTTGTGCTTTAAATAGAGCTGACTCTCAAAGTATGAGGTCAGTGTCACTGAATGTCTTTGTAGGCTCTATTCTATGCTTCTGTGACTAAAGCCAAGCAGATACTGCTCCCTTTCTCTCTGCCACGGGCTGATCAACAATGCTTCAGTCTCTCACCAGTGTAACACTTGCAGTCTTAGTCACTATGTACACAGTACCACTGTGATGTGTGGCGAGCACACAGCGTTTCGCTCTGAAAGAAGGCCTGAAGGCTTCTGTGACTGTAGCTGCATGAACGGCGACGTTTTTTCATTATACAACCTGATTTTGCAATTAAAACTTGTACCTAGAGTATTGGATTCATTAAATCCAATCATGAATAATTTACATGCACATAATTTAAAAAATCAATTACATACGTCTATGACATTCCTCATGTGGTCTTTTCTTCGTTTTCGAGGCATGTACGAATTATGTTCTTTTGTTCTGCTCTGTAATTTTTACTGCATGTTATGTTTGAATGACTTACATGTACAAGAGGTGGCCGAAAGAACATGTACCCACGATAAAACATGAAACTGGGTCCCCGTCTGACCTCAGCAGTATGGGATCAAATCCCTGCAGTCATGCTTCAACTTCTAGTGGAAATCCTTCTCATGGGAGTGTAAGCAGTTATAGCAGCAAATGGATGAGCAGTTTCTTATTAATGCCAATGGCTTTGAAATTAAGTGTTCGACAAGCTCATTTGGGAGTGGTGTTTGTTTTTGACATGTTGTGTATCTTAGGACAGATTATAGGCATTATATATTATATTATATATTATGGACACACTTTATTTAAGGCCCAATTCTCACCATTAACAAACCATACAACTTGTACCTCAATATAATCCTAGTTTACGGCTTTTTATTAGTTTGTAAGGTTGTTGTTAGGTTTAAGTATATTGGATAGGATTAGGAATGTCAAAATATGCTTTATAAGTACTAATAAGCCAATATGTATGTATAATAGTATGTGCTAATAAGAAACTAGTTAATAGTGAGAATTGGTCTCTATATTTAAGTGTTATACCTCTTTATAATTGAGGTTATCAGCTGAACTATATGATTCTGATCATAGTACATTGCTGGTGCACATCATAGAATTGGAAAACGAGAACCTGATCTGTCTCCTGTTGAAATCTGATTTGTTTGAGAAAAAAAAAAAGCCCAAATCAAATAACATCTGGTTCTGTTAATGGATGACTATTATGAGCCGGTTCTTTATAGTGAATCAAAAATATACAGTAGTCCAACTCATGAAAAAATGACTCTGATGAGACTATTCTTTTTACTTCATCAAATACATACAGCACAATCAGTGTGGTCTGACTCTTGAATAAATGACTTTTGTGAGACTGTTCGGTAACCCTTTATTTTTAGGTGTCCATAATACAGAGTAATTACCTAGTAAGTACTTAGTAGTAGCCGTTGTACTTACATAAAGCAAAATGTACTTACCATGCAACTAAGTTATGGAATACTTGCAGTTTGAAATTATGTAGATGTATTAGGCTGCTACTGTTACACATATGTAACAGACCGAGTCTGTTATACAGTTACCCACTGTGTAACCAAAAGATGGTTGCATATGCACTTAAATACATGTAATACCTTTCTAATTACATTAAAATGACAGAAAAATACATAAGCTACATAAGCATAAGCTACTTAAAAACTAAAGTGTATCAAGATTGTGCTAAAGTGTAAGTAGCTATATGTGTAACAGTAGCTGCCTGTTACATCTACATAATTACAAACTGTTATTACAGGCTGTTCCATAACTTAGTTACATGATAAGTACATTTTATTTCATGTAATTACAATGGCTACTCCTAAGTACCTAATTAGGTAATTACTCAGTATTATGACACCTTAAAATAAAGTGTTGCCGACTGTTCTTTTTAGTGAATCACAAACATATAGTGCAATCAGTTAAGTCTGACTATGAAAACTATGAGACGATACTTTTTAGTAAATCAAAAACATACAGAGCAACCAATGTAGTACAGTTCATGAATAAATGATTTTCATGAGTTTTTTTAGTCAGGCAATCACGTTAACAGCCATCAACTTTCTCAAAGTTTTCTAAATATTTCATATTCCAAATAGCAAACTTTAATTGTTTCATATTAAACATTACATATATCATATTGTTTTTATATACAGTTTTATATAACCTAAAAGTTACAGAACACAATGTAATTTTACAGTTTTTTTTTTTTTACATCAATTTACATACAAATTTGTCTCCAAAATATGAGTACACATGAGACAAGGAGACAATATGCCGTTATTATGAGATGTGCCAGTATTATGAAATATGTTACTACATTTTTCTTTGTTTGGTGTTGTTGAATAGTACAATGCCAGTTAGTGGACTGAATAACAGGATGTGTTTCCAACACCGTCCACATGGTTTTAAGGTCAGGATAAGAGCATGTAGTAAAGCCTAACACCATATCGCACCATATGAACGTTATGCTGATAGCACATTATTTTCCTGCTACCTCCGTTTTTAACACATTTCACACTGCGATAGTACACCCAACAGCTTCAGCTTCTCTTATACCTCACGTTCTACCAATATTTTAATTTAAAATAGGCCTGTTTTAACTACACATCCTGAGTAAGTAGAACAATTTTTCATACCACCAATTCTATAGATACTAAGTCATTAAAACATGTGTAAACACGTTTTGTATGCTTTTATTTTTGAAATGATAAAACTTCAGCTCTTTTTTTTTTTCAAATTTTTATTCCATGCATGTAGTAAAGTATTGATTAATGGAATTGTTAAGAAACCAGATTTGTAATCTTTGTGATTTCCACCCCTAATCATGATGCGCCACTGATTTGGATGATTATATCCAATGGGCTACTCTGTGTTTTGATGTGTTTTCTTTTGCATGCTCAGGACCATCTGTTTTCCGCTCCAATTACATACTATGGTCTGCCTGGAGTTATTCAGCACTACATTCCTGCAGCTTCCCCTCAACAGTGCCCCAAGCAGTACTCACTGTCAATGCCAGGGCCTAATTAGGACACAGAATCTCTGTGCAGATCCCCACGCCTGGGTTATCCTCAACCATTCAGTAAATCCTTGTAGCAAAGAGAATTTCACTATATCATTGTCCACTATAAGATTTATGTGAGTACAAGCTTAGATATTATGGGATATGGTCAAGAGCGCAGTCATGTTTTTCCTTCGCATCCTTCAATCTTTCAGCAGGATTTGAACTGAATCTCTCAGTGTGTCTGAGTAGCTGGTCAAACTGAATGAACAATGAAAAATACATGTTAATGAATTATTGATCATGCGAGGTGTAGAAAATTATGGGCTGCATTAATGACATCCTCAGCCACTTTTTGCACTCTTGTGATACTGCATATGTTAGTCAATATGTCAAACCTTGCACTTGGTAACAAAGTTTTATCCCTTAAAAAAAATAAAAAGTATTTTGAAAAATATGATTAAGAAGAATAAAGGAGTCGTGCACCCATGCCTTTCAAATAAGCGTTTTTACAATGGCATCAGAAAACTTTTGCCTCCATACCAGTAGGTGTCAGTATAAATTCTTATACTGCAGATGTATTGGCAAAACATCTGAGTTCAGATCTCTACAATCCTTTTATTGATAGTACATAATTACACAGTGGATGCATATTTAAAATGTTTGCTTTTTTAACTTGATAATCTACAGTACAATTAAAAACAGCTTTACCTTTCTGTGAGATGCTGTTTGCTGTATTGTGCTTGCAAAGACACACTCCAGTGTACTTGAGGAAGACATTTTCTAGCAATGAACAAACATCAAACAGATATCTTATGCATACAGAATGTCCAAAATGGGTTGTGTTGCCTGAGAACCTCTCATCAAAACCCATGGACACAAAAGCTTGTGTTTTGCATACCACTTCAAGGCAGTTTAATGCATTTAAACATGATGCGTACATAATTATGTTTATTTAAACCACAATTTAAAAAAAAGTGTAAAACCTACTAGTGCACAGTTTAAAAGCATGCATCACATATATCATAAATGACTTTTAAAAAATGAAAATTCTGTCATTTACTCACCCTCATGTTGTTCCAAATCAGTATGTATTTCTTTCTTCCAGGGAACACAAAGCATGATATGAAGAATGATGGTAGTGAGTTTCAGTTCCCGACATTCTTCAAAATATCTGTGGCCTCAATAAATACATATTTTATGTATTCAGATACAATAAAAGCAAGTATTACAGTTTAATATTTTAAAAAAACTCCTAAATAATAACACATATTATGATGACCCAGAATTCAGATTTGGTTGAGAACCCAACAGTGAGATTCAAATGTAAGCTATTCTTGAATATCACAACATCATATGGACACTGCATGGGTAATATCACTCCCGCTGCTGTGATAAAACATTTCTTATCTTCCTCCTTCATTACTTCATTAATAACCCACCAGCCTAAAAGTTATTTCTGGCTGAGATGCGTTCACCTAGGAACATCCATGCGTTTGGTCTCCAAGATCATAGTCCTGAAGCTTATTGCTTTTGAAAACCATGAAAGAAATCCATCAGAAACTGTTTTTTGCTGTGAAAGCTTAATAAGGTGAGGCTGGACATGTCCCATTCATCAATGTACCCAATAACTGATTTGACTTGATGTTAGTAACAGCATGCAGCCTAAGTAATTGCTGTATCTTCATCTATACAGTAAAAATCAGCAGGGTTCCTCTATATTCCAGTTAATCAGCGCTCGGAGGCTGCACAACTCTCAACCCTAACATATTCACCACAATCCAGCACTAGTTCATTTACTCACTCTAATGTTGTTTCAAACCTTCATGACTTCATGTCTTCTGTGGAACACAGAATACAAGATTTTGAAGAATGTTGGCAACTAAACCATTTCGGTTTCCATTGTTTGGATAAAAAATACAATGGAAGTCAGTGGTTACCAACAGTCTTCAAAATCTCTTCTTTGGTGCTCAACAGAAGAATAAATCACCCAGTATTAATTTCTGGTGGACTATTTCTAGGTTATGGAAAAAGACCTTTAGTATAGCTTCTGCCAGCTAAGACCTGACTATTTCATTTGTTAGCAGCATTTAATTGTTTTAGGTATTCCAAAAATATCCTTAACTACCCATGTGTTTGCATTCATTATAAAGTCTCACTTCGAAGAGACACAAGGAAACTAATAAAATTAAGATAATAATAGTTTAATTGTTTTGTTTCTATCTTGCAGTGTTAATTAATTAACACAAATACATCTTACTGTGAAGCTTTCAAGGCCATGGATCAATTGTTAAACAGACAGTGATCAATTAATTCATGCACATTGTGACTAAGAATGAACTAAATCTCTGGAAGTTTTCATGTGCCATATGCTGCCTGATGAAAAGATAAAACGCTGAGAAAGATGAGACAGGATGTGAAATACAGGCATCATCATAATAGACTGCAATTTAAATATTGCACTAATAATATCTGAAAGCTTTGTTCATGTCGCTGCTTTCATGAAAAGCCACATTTTTAGGATTCTAACCAGACCAATAAACCTTAGTTGGGGTAGCGCCATATTGACAGAAGTGAGAATGAGGTTGTGAGGGATAGAAGTACATTGCGTTCAATGGATTGTACTGCTGTAAATAACGTCTTTCTGAAAAAAATATCATAAATAAAGAAAATGTAGGCAAAACAGTTTTTATCCATACACATTTTCATCCATGTAAAATTCATATGATGTTTAACCTGACTAAGGTCTATACCAATTGTGAATTTGGTGATTTATTTAGATTACATGTGTGTGCAAGTGCAAAATCAGCACAGTAATTTCAACTGAAGTCATTGTGGATGATGCCTTGTTGTTATTGATTTAAATACTGCAGCTGCTACATTTTCAGACAGAACAATGTCCAAATCAATGGGGCCTGATTTAGTCCTGGGAATGTCTTTTTTATTTTTTTGAGGGACAGTCAGCATCCTCCCTCTGGTGCAGGCGGACTCAATGTAGAGCATGTCCCACTCATCCATAGGAACTAGGCCTGTACTTAAAGGAGGGCACCAGTTTATTTTGGACCTTGACAAGAGGATTAATTATTCTGTTCAAAATATTTCCAGTGGTTAATTAGACACATACAGCAGCCACTCTTTCTGTAAGATTCTGCAGCTGATTGCTTTGCTTTAGTTTCAGCCTTCAATGCCCTTGTGGATAAATTCCAAATTGCCAAAAATTTTAAAAGGCCATAAAAGCAGATTAAACAAGGTCTTTAAGCTCATATGTTATCAAATAATTGTTGAAAATTACTCAAAGATTCTGAGTTTCAGTCGATGCATGGCTGAGTTAATGCTTAAACAGCGCTTTAAGTTATATCACGAATAAACACGTCACCTGCATGCTTCAGTACACTGCCAGTGCTGTGAGAGCCAGCTGAGATGAAGCATTTATCCTTAAGCAAACACATAAGCGTTGAGGTCAAAGGTGTGGAATGTACAGCTGTACACTCTAAACTGCTCAAGTCAACTTGATTAAGGTTTTCAGTCTCATAATCAAGCCTACTCTAAAAAACAGAAAAAGAAAAGATGGTTGTAAAATGTATGAGTAAGCTGATTTATTAAATATTATCTAATATTTTTATTTTAGAGCATGCTGGGGCTAGTTGTCACACTTTGTACTCCAATGAATAATTCTCATATTGTCAACTTTGGTATGTAGATGTATACGTAAATGCATTTGATGCAAAATAATCTAATTTAATCTAATTCCAGAAAAAAAAAAAAAAAAAAAGTTTGACACATTGACCTATTCGTCAATAAAACAGTAAATCAATTACATGGAACAGCAATATAGAAAAAGATCATATATATATATATAGATAGTTTTTTTTTTGTCCAATAAAAGTTCAAATAAATTATTTAAAACGCCATGCTCAAATAACTTAACATGTATATTAAAAAGCATAATAAAATAAACAAATAAATATTCCCACAAGTTTATAGATGTGTTGACCATTAATGGTGAAAAACTGGTTCCGTGACAATGTAAACATTTCTAATTATGAGCAAATTAGTCATTAAGTAGCCTATTCCCATATAGACTTCAAAATGAAACTTTACACTTTATCTTTCAAAGTTAAACATATTTTAATGTACTGTAACAACAAACTCTAAACTTTGTAAACTGTTAACTAACATATTGCTATACTGTACATTGTATAATGTTTGACCGTCCTTGTTACTGTGCATTTTTCCTTCGATTTGAAAAACGATTGGACAGCGAATCATGGCTCTCCTTTCAGACAAGGGACTCACTCCAATGGCAGGTGCTAATTGGATGGCATGTCTCGCGTAATAGCGCTGGGTAAGTGGGCCCCTCGCTCTCCATTTCGGCTCAAAGCCTCCGTTGACTCTCACTGTCTTTTACAGTATCGCCTAGCCGTAATGGCGCTAGCTTCCACATGCAACAAGGGCCTGTTTATTATGGCTGGACCGCCGTCTGTTCCTCTCGTCCGCTGATTGGCTGTGCTACTTCCGAAGCGGGACGCGATTGGCTCAGAGACCTGTCGATCAGAAGAGGAATAGACGGGTACCCAAGACGGCAGGGTTGCGCGTGTGCCTTCCCAGGTCCTGGCAGCACCATCCGGCGAGGGGGTGAGGACGCTGGCCGCCTGTTTTATGACTGCAAGGAACACTGGATGTTTATTTTGATTTCTTCTTCACTGGATATACATGCCCACGATATTGAACGTAGGAAAGCGGCACGCCGGTGAACGAGCACAACGTTATCGATGGGGAAAATAAGTTGAAGGCTTCGGAAGAATGTTTTCCTTGTTTCAGGAAAACGGATTGCTCTGTTGATCAGCGTGATGGGTGTTTCGAGGGGATTTTGACATTTGGAGCGGATCTGGAGCTATCCATCTACAGCTTCGGGCTCGAGCGCAACTGAAAGCGGCAACAGAGCGCCATACTGCAAAACAAGCTTCCCGGATCGATACAGTGTAGCAGCCTTTTCGCACGGGAGAATTGCGCGTTTTCATGTAAATGTAAACAAGTAAGCTGGCGAGCAAGTACCAAGTCAGCAACGGTGGCCTGATTGAGATCCACGTAACTTCTGCAAACTGCATGCAGCCCTGGCGGTGGAAACAGGGCTGGATGAGCCCAAAATGGCAAATATGAAGAAATCTAAAAGATGAATGTTGCATTTCCCCCGTAACTTGTACTATCCACCTAATTTCTCTTTCCACAGAAGCCCGAGTTTCGAGCGAAGCAAGGTGCTCCTCATGCCTCCAACATGAGGGAGATTTAAGGCCGTGCAGAATTGATTTATTATGGGGGGAGCGCATTATTTTGATTTGATCCCTCTTTCCTTTTTTACTTTTCTTTTGTTTACCCTCCGCGAGGGCTTTCTCGGATGTCCGCGGTTGTCATTTTGCTAGTCTGGAACGTATAACGCGAAAGATCCTCCGAAGTAGGTCAGATCAAAGCTGGAGAGTTGTTAGTATGACACCTTTTCACGCTCATTTCGATGTACGCCGGACATTTCTGCTTTGATTTGACCCGTCGTTTGGCTCGATGACAGCCAAATGAGAGTTTGACATCTTGGCAGCCTCCCTCTCCATCTCGTTCGCCTCTTTGTTTTGTTTTTCCACCTCTCATTTCGGGCTGTTGAGTGAGTGAATGGCTCTGTGCGGAACGACGGCTTCCAATGCCGCGAAAATGATGGCTGCGTACAACGGCGGCACCGCGGCAGTGGCAGCGCATCACCCGCACCATCACCACCAGCTGCCCCATCTCCCGCCACCCGCCCACCTCCACCACCATCACCACCCGGGCCAGCATCACCTCCAGCACCCCGGCTCGGCCGCCGCTGTGCACCCCGTACAGCAGCACGCCTCCACGGCCGCGGCCGCTGCTGCTGCCGCTGCGGCGGCGGTGATGCTGAACCCAAGCCAGCAGCAGCCGTACTTCCCCTCGCCCGCTCCTGGACAAGCTCCGGGGCCGGCGGCCGCTGCAGCCCCAGCGCAAGTTCAAGCCGCCGCCGCGGCCGCCGTAAAGGCACATCATCACCACCACCAACACTCACATCACTTACAACAACAGCTGGACATAGAGCCGGACAGACCGATAGGATACGGAGCTTTCGGTGTGGTTTGGTAAGCGTTTAAACACCTTTCTAACAACTTCTTCGAGTGAATGTTTGAAATGAGCGCACGAATTTGATTGTGACTCTAAAAGTGAGCTTCATGCTAATTAAAAAGTTTTACAAATGATGACACTTTTGGGAAGCGTAATTGAAATGATATGCACTCTCATGGCAGGAAGTCTCAAAATCTTATGGAAAAAACTGTTATTCTACTAGGGTGGCCATACGTGCCATTTTCCCAGGACGCGTCCTGACCAGGATTTCTATATTGCCTAAAATATCTAGGTTTT
>JAUMHE010000067.1:12465360-12480730 GCA_032359235.1 Enteromius mattozi
ATACTTTATTGAAGACTTGTAATTACACATACCCCCCCACTGTCACCTTTTTTTCTCTGATGAGTTTGCAGGTCTGCCTATATAATGGGCTATTGTTTGTTTGTGTTTGGGTTTAGTCGATTTTTCAAAATAGTTTTGCCAAATTTTTAGTATTTAGTGCAGTTACAGCTAAAGGAGCAATGGGTTGAACTGCAGTTCTCAACTATGCCCCCATTGGCCCCGGTCTCTCAGGGAAGAGGCATGGTGCTGCACAGGAATGTAGTCTTCGCTGGCCATTAAAGCGTCAGTCTGCGTCTGTTGTGCTCATGGTTTGGTCTGGAGGGGAATGTTAGCATGGTCGCATGCAGCTTGACTTAAGCGTGATGTTCTTAAGATCTTGTCTGCACCAGAAATATGCAAAGTCTACTTGTTGTGGAATGGTGAAAAGTTTGTATCCTGTTTTGTTGATTAGCATCATTTAACATGACGCTATATATATATATATATATATATATATATATATATATTTTTTTTTGTAATGGCTGAGATATTCAGCAGCAATTACTTCAGTCTTCTGTGTTACAATTCTTCAGAAGCCATTCTAATATGCTAATTTGTAAGTATTACTTATTATTATCAATGTAGAAAACAGTTGTGCTGCTTAATAATTTTGTGTAAACAGTGATTCCTTTTTTCCACATTTTATGAGTAGTTTAAAAAATAACATTTATTTCAAGCAGAGAACTTTTGTAATATTAAAAATGGCTTTAATGTCAATTTAATGTGCCCTTGCTGAAAAAGAATACTAATTTATTTCAAAAGAAAAACTTACAGAATAATAATTTATGTGAAACTAAGGTTGTGTTTTGTTTTCAAATAATAAGACGACTTGAATTTTAAAAGATGTATGATGACTTTAAGTTTGCATAGACTCCAAATCTCTGAAGATCAGTGAGTTTTCTTGAAGCACATGTGAAGTTTTGGGAGAGCTTCAGGAAAATGAGGACTAGTGGTAGCTGCTATTGATGTAATGACTAATTTATTCCCATCTCCATTGTAAATGTAAAATTTAAATGAAATGTGAATGGTTAAAGTTTGATGTGTTTTCTTTTTTGGGATATGAACCTCATATCCTCCTCGACTGTTGCCTTCTACTGAAAATGAAGTCATTTAGCCGCTGATCAAACATGCTTAAACAATTTTATAATATTAAATATGATTTGTCATGCAGAGTGTGTTTCTTCCCAGTGTGATGAACAGCATGATTGAACCCGAAACTCTTCGACTTTTTTTTTTTTTTATACTCATCATCTATTATCTGAAATCTAATAGTGTCTTTAATTAGTCAGATGTGATCATTTGTCAATATCATTCCCATAATTGAAAGAGTCATTACATGATTGTCAAATAGATTTGAACTTTCTCTTTTCATACCATGGTTTTGCTGCAGCTTTGTGTGTGTGTGTGTTTAGGAATATTTTAATGGCAGGCGGCCTGGAGCTTTTATACCCTGAACTTGAAAGGCTCACAGACAGGACAAGTTTTTTTTTTACAACCACAACAGTCAAAAGCAGCTCTTAAGAGGCTCTGGGTTTGGCAGATGCAGAGACCGAGCAGAGAAATGACTTACCTTTGAAGTGTTGGGGGTGAAAGCGTGCAGGAGTGTGTACATTAACCCTTCGCTCACCTGCCTCTGTCAGCCTATTCTGGGCTGCACTTATGTAGTCATCTTGACAGCACTGCTGAGAATGAGTCAACATCTGTTTTCTTTCCCTTGATGTTTGAGTGAATGTCACAAAGAAAAGTCACATTTCACCCCAAAATCAAAAGAGAAAAAAGAGAATTCCATTTTACATAAAGAAAAGTGTGAAATTTTACTAAACATTTACTCACCATCAGGCATTTGTTTCTTAATCAGAAAAGATATTAAATGATATAGAAATAGATATAGAAATTCAGCATTACATCACTTGCTCATCAGTGGATCCTCTGTAGTGAATGGGTGCCGTCAGAATGTTCAAACAGCTGATAAAACTTGACAGTAATCTACAAGTAATTCACACAATAACAGTCCTTTGTTTAACACATTATGAGGCAAACATTTTATCAAGGCATTTTAACTTTAAACCTTCACTTAATTTTGGCTAAAATACACAATCCAACCCTTTCAAATGTGAGTACATCACTCGCAAATGTGACTAAATCTTCACCCTGTCTTCTTTGTTGTATTTTCCTGTCAAAATAACAGCAAATTCCAGAATAAAGAACAGAATTCCACATCTTTGGGGATTAGACGGAACTAATGCACATATGGCAACCTCATTGGCTGGGATCGTCCCTGTTTTGATTTCTGCAAATCAGTTTGAGCGAAAGCAGACAAAATGATTAATGTTCATGAATTCAAAAGCTCATAAATCCTTACTGCATTTTATATTTTTATTAGCAGTAGAAATTGTAGTAGTATTGATATCTTATCTATATATTTTTTTTTCCCCACTTTTTAATATATAAACATAAGACAAACAATATCTTAAGCACCACCACCAGTCCTAAGTTCAGTTAAAATGACAAATATGCATTGATACTTGGTTATTCTAATTACGAAAGTTCTAAAGTTAGGTTGATATCAAAGTCCTCTTGTGGATTGTTATGTTTTATCAGCTGATTGGACTCAAAGAAACAAACTTATTGAAATTTTGGATAACCTAGGGACGAGAAAATATTCTGCAAGTTTTCATGTATGGGTGAACTTACAGTAGGCCTTTGGATTTGTTGTTTTAGTTATATTAATTGATTAATTGCAAAATAATTGAACCATTGGCAATTGGCTAAACAACTAACCTGGGTGTGATTTATAAATAAATTACAAAATGAAATTTGAATGTCACATTCGTTCATGTGTATTATAAATGTATAGTATTTTGAGTTTGTTAGTATATCGTCATGAAAATCTTGTCAGTGCATAAAATAAAAAATACAGTTCAAATTCAGTGCAAAACAGCCTTTATTTTCCTCATGCATATTGCATTTATAATTTCTTTTGATCTTGGGGTGAAATATGACTCAGACGTTTCTTAATAGTTTTCGTGAGGTTCAGCCATTTCCGCTCCGTCCTCTGTTCGTCCTCTTTGGCTCATTTTCGGTTCCCACCTCTGTTTCTCTGCTCATTAAAGTGCAAGTGTTTGTTGTGATGTTTCAGTGCTGATGAAGATTTCTCCAGTGTCCTTTAGCCACAACACGGGAAACGCATGAGACTTTCAGAGAGGATGTGGTTGTGTATTGTGTCTGGTGTGGAGCAGAGGTCTGACTGCTTTAGCTTTAATACTGTGAAGACCATCGCTTCCTTAGAGGGCAGAACTGTTAATTAAAAAGCCCTCTGCTCAGACTGAACCGCTCCATTTAGAGCCCTGACACCCCTGACACTCCTTGTGCTTATTTATAGCTGTCCTATTAGCTGCCCGCTCTCAATTCTGCCTAAAAGCTACCTGGATTCCTCTGAAGCATACTATAGATGAATGTTATAGATGTGGTTTGGATCTCCTTAGGTTAGATTTGAATATAGAAACAATATCCACCGACAGGATGTCTTTAAAACCAGGAATTTGAATATATCTCTGGCCATCTGTCTGGTTTGTTTGCCATCCATTCAAAACAGACTTGTGAAACACACCCTTAGCAAAACCAGCCCTGTTTTTGTACCCTTCGAAATTCAGATGAGCGCCTTGAATGTGCTTTTTTGGTTTGAAAGGAATGTGCAAAACTCGACAGTACGGCTGCACGATATTGGAAATACAAGACAAACACTGTGTCTTTTTTTTTTTTTTTACTGTGATACATATTGCAATATGAAACAATGCAGGAATTCTCACTAAATTACTTACATTGCTGTATCTGGAAAGAATTAAGCATTCTAGAATGATTTGGGTGATTTTGTTAAGAAGTGTGTCTGCATATGAAATAAAAAACTGAATAACTTTACAGGTTGAACAATTTGGGTGAAAAAGTATAGATTCACTAAATCTCTTTCAACTTCTGAACCATACGTTATGACTTTACAAAGAAAAATCATATAATTTTAATATTAAAAATGAAGCAAAATATTGTAATTGTAATATTCTTTAAAAAAAAAAAAAATTAGTATTTAATTAAAAAAAAAAACTAAAATAACACTGCTGTACACGTGTAAATGAACACAGTGCCGCGCTTAAATTTGTAGTTGGCAGTACATATATTTATTTAATCAAATTGGAGCATTTTCAGTTAGACTGTGACATTAAACCATATCTGGTATCGATTTTATTTAATATATCATGCAGCCTTACTTGGCAGTTTGAAAGCATCACTACTTGATTTATATAGGGTCATCCCCGTGACGTTTCTGGTTACAGGCTCTCACCTGTAAACTAGCTTTAGCTTGCTGCTCTGAAGTGGACTCACGACATGAAGCGCAGGCAAACGGTTGCTTGACTCAGGCTTGAGTCAGTCAGTGTTTGCCTTAACACTTTTCTGAGTGTGGTGGCGAGAGGCCAGGAATGCCCCCACGCTGTGTGCAGTGGGCCGCTCAGGCATGACTGTCCTCAGGGCATCACCAACATTATTTCGTGATCCTCTTGCTTGTTCTGGAGTCCTGCTAGCAGAGATGCTCCGGGGGAAAGCAATAGAGAATATCCGGAAGTTTGATTGCTGATTGGGAGTGATGATGATGTAGGAAGTTGGGGAATGGATGGGTGGTAGGGACCGTTTTGGCGTAATTATCTCTTCACCCATTTCCTCAGCACAACAACCACCACCCTGTTTTTGGCCCTGTCAGTGTACAGTTTGATTAGGAGCTCCAGTTTTTCTCAAGCTACGCCTAGCTGGACTGAGTACGATTGGTTCTTGGCGAATGCGGAAGGTGGTGGCAGCGGCATCTGCCGTTACTGGAACCGTCCTCAATAGGAGAGCTCCTTGGATAATAGCATCCATTTATCTACAGCATGTTTTGGCCTCCCTAAGTGGCCTCAATGGGTGATTGAGAGTATTGTTGTTATCTGGACTGATTTTTTTATTTTTTTCCCTAAAATTAAATTAACCAAGACCTCACTTCCACACATCACTGTGTTATTAGACCACTTCTAGGACTGGTATGTGTTGCAGGTATGAGCACATATACCACATTATTCATGCAGCTGTCAGTAGCAAGGCCTGCTATTACCTATTTACATATATAACGATGGAGAAACAAATAAACAGTTGCTGTTGGTTATGGTTGCCAAGATATGTGTATGGGTTAGAATTAGAATTATTTAAAATTATATTTTCTTTTTTGCTGGATTGAGTAGAATGTTTTTAATCTGATTGTATGAATACACTAGTATTGATGTTAATGTTACAATAAAAAAACTGAAAATAATAAAATTTTTACACCAAAATTCAACAGTTGATTCTTAAAAATATATATATACTTTTTATTTACTCAGACAAAAAAATATTGAATTTGAATGTCTGACTTTTTATGTAAGTTTGAGGTTGGTATTTTAAGTTTTTTCGTAATATTGTCAATGTTGAAAACAGTTGTATTGCTTTGTTTTAATGTGGAAACAGTAATGCCCTTTTTCACAATTCTGTGAAATAAATATCTCTTCTAGCATTATAAGTCATTAATCAAATGTGATCTCGTCAGTAAACCTAGTTTTCAAATGGGGCAGCACTTACTACACAGAGCCGTAGTTCACTGACAAGCTACGGCAAAAAAATCACAGACTATATAATCGCACGATTATAAAATCAAAGATATCGTTCATGATAATGACAGCTCTTTGCGTAGCTTCTCTGTGAACTACGGCTCTGTGTAGTAAATGCTGCTACATCTGAAAGCAACATTTAATAATGAAAGTAGTTAAATCTTCTGTTTATTCAGCGTATTTCCTCTGCAAGGTGTATGGAGTTTCCGTGCTTTCGGATGGAGTTTTACTACTGATCACAGAACCGTGTTTCACTGACAAATGCGTATGACAATCGCAGCTTTTGCCTAATCGCGATTGCAATTTCATTTCAATTCATTGTGCAGCCCTAATCATTACTATCACTTTTTGTCAATAAAATGCATCCTTGCTGAACAAATTAGTTTCTTTTAAAATGAGTTTACTGGTCCCAGACATTTTTTAACAGTAGTGTGCTATTACTGTCAGAAAAAAATTCTTTTGTCATCATGATATAAGATTTTGGTCACACCACCCACCCGTAACCACATCCATAAGTCTGGGTTTTGTGAAACCTGTCTTGAATACTAAGCACTTAAAGTCTAGTTTTCTGTGTAGTGAGAATACATAGTTCCTTTGGGCTGCTTTTTCCAACAGTTGGCTTTCACAGCTAAATGGTTTGGATATAAGAACAGAAGTATGCTCGTGTTTTAGCCAGATCCTACTGTGAACCCTTATTTTTATTCTGCTTTCAAGGTTGGCATCTGATCTAACCCAGTCAAATACTGTTTTCTCAGTTTATGACTGTCCTTGTACTATGTCCTGTTAGCAAAGTCTCACAAATGCGATCTGTGTTTGACCCTCGATGTTGCGAGCATGAAAGAGAGTGAGCAAGCTCAAGTGTCCAGCCGCTCCACCTCGGGGCGTAACCCTGTGCTCGCACTGCCACTGTTATCAGCGTTCAACACATTCTCCTTCATCGTCATTCACACGCAAACACATATCCACTCCAGGACAGATCTAGTAGCTAAGCCCAAGTTTTCGCTGGCACTGGGTCTAACGAGTGCTTGGGGCCTCCGTGAGGAAATTAACCATGCAGTTTCAAAGCCAAACAAGCCACAATCAGCCTCCGATGATAACTCATCTTTTAGTCTCTTTGCTTTTGCTGTCTCTCCTTTTCCCATGATGTACTAAAATGTTCCAGCACTGCAGACTGTGCCTGGTCCATGTATGCTGTGCCTTTTCTCTCCCAAGCTCTGTTGGCAATTTGGTACAGCCATGGTGTGTTTACTGCTTAGCTGCATGCCAGACCTTTCGCAAATATTTGTGTTCTGATTGATAATTAATATGTATTATTATAAATATAAATGATTAATCTTGTATTATTATTATTATTATTATTATTCAAAAACATTATTATTATTATTAAATTTTTAATAATAGTAAATACTACTGCTATTACAACTGTTACTATTATAAAATAATACTATTAATAACAAATAATGCAAAAAAATGTAAATTAATTTTTTATTTAAAAATACAGTAATGTTAATAATTTATAATTATTTAAAACGTAGGTAAATATATTATTATTTATTGTTATTATCAATGTATCCCTTTCATAGTAATAATAATAGTAAATATTATTATTATTAATATTAAAATGTTTAAAGTAATATAATTCTATCATTTATTATTACATTGTTAAATAAGAACACTGTTAAATGAACACTGTAAGTGACATGAATAAAACAGCACTATACTATAGCTTGTACTTTCTCTGTAGTGTAGTCTGTGCTTAGCCTCCCCCCACCACCTTTTTTCAAACTGAAAATCCTCTCCAAATTACCGCTGTTGTTAGGCTGCCATATGTTCGTCTCTCTGATCCTATTTGAATGGGTTTACCTGAGGGGTTGAGTGGAGCTGGAGGATGGGAGGGGGTTGGGGCAGGGTGGTGTGGAATGTGTGGCTGGAGGGGCACATGCAGGACTTGCCCTTGGCCTGGCATGCTGTTGTCCCTCCCACTGTAGGCATGTGAGTCCCACAGCAGAGCCGCTGGTTACTGCAGCTTGGCCATGGCCCCTTGGACGTACACACCCACAGGAACACTTAATGTATATGTAGTATAGCCAGAGGGGCCTGTAATTCAGAATCTGTCTGTTTCCACTAATGGGCTCATGGAAGTTTCAAGCTTCCGGCTGACTGGAGGAAATGTCTAGATTGCTGGAGAACTGTTCTGATGATAAAAAATAGAATATTAAGTCCATTATTATGAAAAAGCATTTAAGTGATCAGTTAGTCAGTTATAAGTGATAATTTACCTAGAAATGAAAAACTGTCATCATGTACTTCTCTCTTATAGCTACTCATTTATCATTCCATCTGACTTTCTTCTGTGGAACACAAAAGGAGATGTATGGCACAGTGTTCGTGTTGCTGTTTTTCTTTTATTAAAAAAAGGATAAACACACTTCAAATGACAATTGGCTTTTGCACTAGTTTTTTTAAAGCGATACAACAGCTTTGGCTCAGGAAAAAAATAAGTTGGTGCCTTTTTTATTTTCATTGTATTAAAGAAGTCTGCATTTGTTTTGCATTGAAATAAGGTCAGAGTTTGAAAAGAAAAAAAAAATTATATATATGTATATATATGATTAACTATAATTTAAACTTTATACTTTTACTTTCATAAAATAAAATACATTTATTCAGTAAGGACGTGTTTAACTGATCAAAAGTGACATTTTATAATGCCTTACATTTCTATATAAAATAAATGATGAACTTTTCAGACCGTTTTTCATCCCAAAACTAGATTTTATATATCGCAGTTGCGAATTTGTCATGCAATTCTGAGGAAGAATTGCCAGTATATGCCTTGCAACAGAACAACAGAGTGCCCTTTTCATGTGAAACTAAATATTGCATCAATTCTGACTAAGTTTATGAGAAAACTAAAATTGCATGATGGGAAAACGTCATTTCCTACTCATATTTTGATATTTTTTGTGCTGTAGCATGCAGCACATGTTATAATCTCAGCCACTGCATATTAACAGCTTTGAGAGTTGAATATAAGGTGGTTAAATCGTTCTATGTAAAACGGCACCAGTCACACCACAGGGAGCAGAGAAAGAGCCTCACATGTAGCACTTTGTATTTAACGTCCTCAGAGAGCCACTGTGCATATGCTCACTCACTCTGCCTCCCTTCACACGAGCTTTGTTTTCTCATCCTCTGGGGTGCTTTGAAGAGAGATGAAATAAAATATTTGATTCTGGTTGGAAGGAACAAAACAAATAACAGAGTATGGATTAGAGAAGCACTTTCATGTTTCCCTTACTGTTAATGCCCCCCCTTAAATGAATACTTCCCCTAAATTTTCCGATGGCACAGAGCCCTCCCATTGTCCTCCTATGTTTTTCAGCTGCCGAGCCGGAGGGAGCACAAAAGAGTTGCACTATAATCCATTATCTGCCATCTTCCCCTTGGGCCTCCACTGTCTCCCTCTGATCGATTCTGACAGTGCCACTGTCGTGTGTGTGTGTCTGTCTGGGTGTGTTTTGTATGTTCTGTCTCTATGCTTTCATTTAGCGTTCATCCAGACTATTAGTAGTTTCCAGTTTTTCAGAAGAATAATCACTAGAAGAGGAAACAATAATAATCTTCCTTGTACAGTTTGAACATTAAATATTGTTGCATTAGTGAGAAACCAATTCATAATATATCAGTAGCGTATCAGTTATTGGCTGAATATTTTATTTTTCGTTTTTTTAGCATCCGAAAATTAGGATCACACAAATTTGGATATACTGTATATTGATTATTGCTGGACGTTTAGTTATGCATGCATTGCTGCCCATTTTTTTGTTTACTTGCCATCATCTAATGCTTATTTAAAATGAACTAAAACAAAGCACTAATTGTTTAATAACACTTCTAAAATTAATATTTAGCAAATCTCATAGTTAATAAACTTTCTTTCATTTATTAAATGCCATTGCATTGTGCAGTAAAATAAATTCATAAGAGTTTGGAACAAGATTAATTGTAGTACATTTTATATATATCAACATTGATAATAACAAGAAATCAGCATATTCTAATTATTTCTAAAGGATCGTGTGACACTGAAGACTATAATGATGCTGAAAATCCGTAAAGTGAACTAAAATAAAGCACTAATCATTTAATAACATTGCTTAATAGAATCTTTAGCAAACCCCAAAATGATTTTTATTTATTTACTTTTTTAACACCATTCATTAAATACAACTATGTTTTGCACTTAAATATTAGCTTCCATTTTTGTCAGATAACATTTTCATTGTCACAATAGACAAAATATATCGGCTCAGTCTTAACTCAATTTTGCATAATTTAATTATGGTTAATTGTTTCAAGAGGCATATGAGCAAAATTATATATTTTTTCTGCCAGTGTTTGAAATGACACTGTTAACGTGTTTTTAGAAAGGGCGCTTTGGTATTCCTCACATCTTGTACTTCTACCATCTCAGATGCTCACATGTTTGTAGCTGAAAACACCATATGTTGATTAACTTAAATAGTCATTAAGCAGGTGGCAACATGGATGAGGCCTAAAAGAGTTTTTGAAACCACAATTAATCTAAAATATATTCCAAGAGAACCAAAATGATTCACAAGAAGCATTTTTAACTCTTTTTCTTTGAAAAATGAGAAGTATCGTGTACAGCCTCTTGGTGTTTTTTTCAATAAGTACACAATAAGTTTCATTTAGCTGATTGCAGGTTGCAAACTATTTATCTTATTTCACTTATTTTTTCATTTACTCCCTCTCCCCTTTTTCCTTTTTATGTTTTGCTCTATTCCTCCTTTTTTCATTTGAGCAATAAAGAAGGGAGGATTGTTTCTGTAATATTTACAGCTCTAATACCATTCCGTAGTTGTGTGCAATCTCTCTTTATACTGGCTGAACGGGCCTCTAGAACAACAGAGTAAAGATGAATCAGAGGCAGGTTTTTTTTTTTGAGGGCTGGGTGCTTCTCTTTGCCCCACAGGCTTCTGTCACGCAAGCACTACACTACGCTCAGCATAACACATCAGTAATGCAGAGGCCTGGAGAGGCCAGAGCTTCCACATGAATTTAATACAAACTTTACTGTATTATATGACTGAGATGTGCTTTAACTAGCACAGGCAAGTTTTTATGCAATATACATTAAAATACAGACATAAAGGCATGTATATGTAGGTGATGTATTTATATATTTATTATATCAAATACATCAAGAAAAGCGCATTTACTTATTTACTTTTTTAATTTTTAATTAGTTTTTGTTCAATAAATAATAATGACATGTAGCTACTTCACAAATAAGTACAAAATCCTACGTATTTCTTAAATAAACACAAAAAAGTTAGCCTTGTAATACCAAACTCTGCTGCTTGGCTTCGTAGACAGAGTCTGGAATGGCATAATAGAAAAGCGTTTACTTTCTCGTTGGGCGCTGCTCGTCTTTAGTTTAAAATCATTGATGTATCCGTATGCCAATCACATAACGTGATAACGTGAACATAAAATGTCACGGCTCTAAGCCCGCTCTCTGTTCGTTGATAGGTCCAGCCGTTTTGGAGCCGGAGAGAAACCGTAAGACATCCTGCTATTTCAGACTGAGTACAGAAGTGAACTGAAATTGAGTGGAAGTACAAAGTCTGACGTAGTCAGGCTACAAGAAGGTGGTCACAATAAAAAAAAAAAAATCAAACAATAGAACAAAGATGCAAATCAAGTGAACAGTGCTTTAAAATTCAGGAATAAAAAAAAAAAAAAAAAAACATCAAAAGAAAAGAAAACAGAACAAAAGTAATCAAATGTAGAACAAAACTACCTATAATTGCTGTAGTCTCCACTGCGTGATTATTTGATATAATACACTGCTGATTTGATTCTCAGTTTGACTGTGAAGCAGGTCTGTAATTAAAATGAGCTGTGCAATTTCTTTCTTTTTTTTTTTTCTTTGTCCCTAGCTGTGCTCATGTTCGATTGGCTTATTAAGACAGTTACCCATCCAAAATCATAAGCGGTTTTCCGTTGTTGTTTTTTTGTCAATATTGTGTATTGATTAGTATTAACAACATAAACATAGTGGCAGGTTTATTAGGCTGTATTTATACCTACAATGCACTGATCCAGTCATTTAAGACCCTTTTTTGTACTAAAGCTGGTATTAGACAAGTAGTGTGATGTATTTGATTGGATTTATTTTGTGATTAACTTAAACTATACTGTACTTCACCATAAACATAATATCACACTTCCTCTTTCTCTACTGTAAAGTACCATAAATGAAGCAAATTATGAAGTTAGATTGGAAAACCGTTACCTGCACCAAATTTATGCCTATTTCTAAAACATTTGATTTGAGTTTGTTTGAGAAGCCTGTGAGAGAGCATAAATAACTCTTCAATAATCCCGTCTTCTCATTTCTGCTTTGATGTGACTCACTTCTTTTTAATATTCTGTATCTGCCACCTAAATTACCTCTTTAATCTGATTTATGGGCAGATTAGATTTGAGAAAGTGAATCTGTGAGCACGATTGGATGTTTTTTTCTGTTCCTTTTTTCCCTTCGCTCTGTTCTATTGGGCATGCTCAAATCGTTATGTCTCTCTAACACTTTTAATTTTCCAAATAACTAGGTCATTGACCTAAATCTACTGCCAGCCAGCAAACGATTTGTCAAAGCCACTAGCTGCATTCTAAAACCCCTATTTAAATAGCGGAGGATTGTGGGACAGATGCACTGATGTGTGTGCGATCTGGTTATCACACATCTGTGTGTGAGTCCTCGGCTCATTCAGATCGGCAGAAATTCTATTTCTCTTTCTCTTAGAGGCAAAATGACATTTGAAAGGCTGGCGTTATATGAAGATGTTGAGATATTCATATTGTGTGTAATTGGGTAGCTAGTGACAATGTGACATGCCACACTTCCTCTAAAGCTATTTTTAAACTATTTTTCAATTCGTTGTATGATTGGACATGCAATTTTGCGAGACATCCCTAGTCCCACTATCCATCCAACATTGATTTTTCTTTTTTTCTTTTTTTTTTTAATAAATTCATATTAAAACACATTATTCTAAAATACATATATATTTATTTATTTTTTTCTACATTTAAAAATCAGGTAAATAAAATGTGTGTACTTGATTACTGATTGTTTTTATATAAAATAAAAATGTTATATTTATTTTTTATATTTTAAATGTATTTTTATAATATCATGTATGGTTTGTGATCTTAAAAGCCCTTTAATGTAAGGCAGATATTTTTTGTATATATATATATATATATAATAAAGTAATAAAGTATTAACTTTATTTATTTTACTAATATTTACTTTTTTACTTTAATACTTTATTAAACTTATCCTTTTAATTATATATAATAAAAAGTAATTATATTTAATTATTTATTTATATTTAATAATATATAAATATAAAAATAATAGCATTTAAATTAACAAGCCTTTAAGATCATGAAAAAACATTGATTCAATCAGATGTGTCTAAACATTTGGACAAATTTAGATTGTATTCTAAAATACTGAAGTTGAAAATAGGTATTTATGGTCATTTTTATTTGTCAGATATCCACATATTCTATATTATGCTGTATCTCATCATATTGCAGTTCTCTCCATGGGAGTTTAACAATACAGGTCTTTATTTGCTCACATTTGAAGCTAAAAGGCCATTTCACCTCAGTTTTTCAGTAAAAGCTAAAGTTGTTTAGTTGCAGTGTGAGGAAGGTGAAGTTTCACACTGGCTCCTTGTTCTGAGCGCTGGTGGAAGTGTGTCACATGAATCGTGCAGGGACTTCAGATCGTCTGACACGATGTACTGCTGCCTTTTTGATTCATTATGCAGGCATATGCTAATCCTTGCTAGGCTAATTCAAACACAACCTTCAGACCCCATCCACCTCAAGGGGCCGGCGTATTAAACAGTCACCGTGCGTAACGAGTCTGACGCAAACCCTGACTGACGTGCTGATTTTAACTCGGGCCTTTCGCTCCCCTCATCACCCCCCCTGACAGGAAGTGTACATCAGCGAATCAGACCCCGTGTGTTATTTGAGGTTGAGGGGGAAGAATCTGTGCGGAGGGCTGGAAAAGAGGCCGGGCTCTGTAGATTAATTAGGAAAATCAAAGTGGCTGGGGACGGAGAGCTGTGTGGCACTGCCAAAAACCCTACAATCAGTCTATCCTCCCAGGGCTCGCAATGAAAAAGCCAGATTCTCTTAGCGCTTTTCCTCTGCGACTGCAAAAAAGGCAGTGTATCATAAATCAACAATGTCTGGTTCCTCATCAAAATGTTGCCCATGAAGTATTCAGGCTGTGATTTCCTGAGTGTGTGCACTTGAAACAGCGTCTGTCATCCTTTGACATGCGAAAAGCCATTAAGTATTAATGCAGTTAAGTAAGCAGTTAATTGTCAAGTGCCACTGAATGTGTTTTATGAATATTGCGTATGTGTGTGTACTTGTTTATACTACATTTTGGGGACCAAATGCCCCCACGAGGATAATAAAACCTGAAGTTTTTGACATGAGGGGAAAAAAATATTAAAATAGTAAATGATGTTTATCTGAAAGTGTAAGAATGCAGACAGGTTTTCTGGAAGGGGTAGGCTTAGGTCTGGTTTAGGGGATTAAAAAAATATTATTTGGTCAGTTTAAAAGTAGTTTATGAAAAGTTCCCACAATTCACAGAAACTTCACAGAAAGTATTTTATGATGGCTACAGTTATTTGATAAAATACAGTAATATTGTCAAATATTATTGTAATTTTAAATAAGATGACAAAGCTAAATTTTCAGCATCATTACTTATTATTAGTGTCACATGATTTTTCAGAAATCATTTTAACATGTTGATTTGCTGCTCAAGAACCATTATTATCATCAGTGGAGAAAACATCTGAATCAGATATTATTACGGCCACCTCGGATCCTTTCCAGAGACTTCTACTTTATAATTTTGTGGGAATAATATTTTTCAGGATTTTTGATGAATACAAAACCCCATAAATGATATAGGCTATTTGAAATCAAAATATTTTGTACTAGTTTTAAAATGTGTTACTTTCACCTTTTAATGCATCCGTGCTGAATACACAAATTAATTTCTTTTAAAAGTTAGCTACATACATATTTCTTTATTTATATATTTATATAACATATATATATATATATGCGTGCGTGTGTGTGTGGGTGGGTGCTATTGTGTGCGTGGTCAGCAGGAATAGCGAAAAAAAAAGAAATGATTAGTTATTGATACTGATATTTTTTGGTCAGGTTTTGTTTTAGTATTGATACCAAAAATACCAGATGCTGAGATGTTACCAAAGCCAAAATTTTGGTATCCATTATTAACTGAACCCCTTGAGAATCATCTCTTCTTCGTTCTGAGGGGACGTTTAAGGTCCATGGCTGACTTCAGCCTACATAGATTTACAGCCTACATAGATCTACAACTTCAGTGCTGCATTGTTTGTGCCCTGAAATGACTTTGAAATGAGTTCTTTACAGTAGTTTACTTCTGTAAAATATGTTATTAGGAAGTCTGAAGTGCTGTCATGAATGCACAGAACGTCTAGGTTACGAACGTAACCCACGTTCCCTGAAGGAGGGAACGGAGACGTTACATATGGGAACTCGCC
>JAUMHE010000067.1:12480830-12493566 GCA_032359235.1 Enteromius mattozi
AAAGCTCAAAGGCAATTGGTCTCTCTGGCGAGTTCCCATATGTAACGTCGAAGTGATTCGACTGAAAGGGTAACATACAGTATTATTTTCTGAAGAGTTTTTTTGTGTGCAATTTTAGTTGCAGTATAGACGCTGAGTCTCTTTGCAGTTTACAGCGAGAGCTTTTATACTTTCAAAGCATTGTGCAATTTACCAAACACTTAGAGGACAGTTCCTTTAGCGACAGGGTAAACAAACACAGAGTTTTTCAAATATGAATTGGCCTGTATTTGTTGTCTTGAAACCGTTAAATAAGCCTATCGGAAAAACACATCCTCTCTGCAGCACCATGAAATCTTGTTTGGTTTCTAAAAATACTTTTTTTTCAAACATGCCATTGTCCCCCAGTACCAATGTGAATATGGTCGATGCTGAATTATTAAAGACTGAGGTAAAATGGCTGGCCTCAGATTACAGGCTGATCTCTATAGGTTTCACACAGTTCAGAACGCCCAACCCAAAGAAAAAACACTCCACCAGAGAGAGGCTTTTTATCACGAGATACACTTCAGCAGGAATTACCCACTTATTACATGGCTCCTGTTCTCCTGGTTAAGGGCAGATTTTCATCAGCACATTATTGTATCCACTAACTGGTATTATATTGATACAAAACACGGCAATCTGTCTGCGATACAGATCTGCATGTGTTAGCCAAGCTGAATCAATAGCCTTTGAGACTAGAACAAACCTTCAAGGAGCGAGTCTTGGCTTCTCGGCTCTTGTAGTATTCATGAGATGATCTGCTTTTTTTGTCTTATGGATTTTTGCTTGCAGAATTCACCTTAAGTTTGAGCTTTGCACTTGAGAGGTTCTTCTACATTTCCTAGACCAGCTTTGCAAGTTCTTATCTTCACATAAACAGCATAATTGCATAATTATACAGTGCAATGATATGGCATGTTATTATGTTTGTCAATGAATGTAGTGAAAGATACCTTTGTTCAAAAGTAAATTGTAACCATGAATGGTTCTAGCATTAGGCCTGTAACAAGGTCAAGACCTTGAGTTGATATAAACTGGCTGATCAGATGAGAAAGTCAATGACAGGGCATTAGAGATTGTAGAAGTGAGTTAGGAAATCAAAAAAAAGTAGACTAATTTTTATATACACAACCATTTAAAAGTTCGGGGTTAATGTTTTTTTATGATTTAAAAAAGTAATAAAAACAGTAATGTAAAATATCATTAAAATTTAAATAATGTAATATATTTAAAATCATAAATTGTGATGGCAAAGCTGCTGATTATTATTATTATTTATTATTATTATTATTATTATTATGTTGAAAACAGTTGTGCTGCTGAATATCTTTGTGGAAACTGGGATCTTTCAGGATTCTCTGAAGAAGTGAATAGCATTTATTTAAAATTTATATCTTTTATATCATAAGATTTTCTAGTGATATAAAAGATTTATTTTATGATTTAACAAATAATACAAGTTAATTAAAAATTCTGAATGAATGATGATTAGCAGAACATTTAGATATTATTTTTAAATACTACAGAAATGTAATGGATTATAATATTATTAATATTTTAATATTAGTAGTCATATAGTGGTCATATATCTCCTGCGATGAGTTCTTAAACTACCTCTCATTATTTATTGCCAATGTCATATGATATGATTTATGCAAAGGTGAAAACAAAGTAAAGCTTTTGTTCATGAAAATTAATTACATTACATAAGGTTCTCCCAACTTACTGACCGAAAGACATTTGATGTGCATGCTAACTGCATTGCATGAATAATTTCTGTATTCAGAAACATCTAGACGGCGCACCAAAAAATTAAACAGAACACAACAATCTCCAAAGATGATTTAAACGCTAAATTATTTTGAACTTGATAGGTTGCTTTAAAAGCGCAGCACTGACAGCACAAAGAAAATTGAGAGAGGGAGGGACATTTTGTACTTCCAGATTGATATAACTACTCTTTAGTCCCAAAGGGTTTGTCCACTTGTAGTCAGACCTTAAATCAACCTCTACATTACTTCAACATCAAGCAAAAGAGCCATTTTTGTTTCTGAGGACATGTTCATGTGCTCTTAGAGAGAGAAAAGCCATGTTTGAAGTACTCAGATAATCTTTTTCCCTTTCAGAAAGGCTTTTCATCTTTGAATAGCCAATGATTAAAAGCGGAGGGAAAGAGAGTGAGAAATAGATGGAGCGATAGATGCAGAGTGAGAGTGAGGCGTATCTTTCTATTTTAGATGTTTCGCACTGCTATCTCCAGGAAGTAGGTTTTGTGTGTGAGTCCTGAAGTGTGCTTGGGGAGCTCGGGTCTGGGCGTCAGTCAGGCTCACATGGCTGTGTGTTGTCGTTATTTTTCTGGCACCTGGAAACGGTGGAGGGAGGGATTTTAAGACAAGGCTGCTGACAAAGCTTTAATGAGCTCAATTAGATGAGTCTCTCTCGTGTATGCCTGTGAACTAAGTGTAGAAAGATAGAAGTTAACAGAACTAACATCTTCACAATTAAGATTCAAATTTAATTCTTAAATGCAGAACATTAAATTGAAGTGTTGCCACTATCATCAAAACACATAGATAGTCCCGCCCCTAAAGCAACACCATTGGTCGAGTCGCTGTTGCTGTGACAGGTTGGTTGGGATGTGGAAAATAAACTCCATCCTTGTTATCCCCAGATAACTTCCTGTGCAAATCTATTGCGTTGTCTGTCACATTTTCATTCAGTGCGTATATCTATACAAGACTGTCTTTCTTTATTGCTCTATTTTCCAAGAAACTTGTATTCATTTCCTGCTGTAGCTTTTGTTTTGATACTGAGGAGAGATGGCAGTGCTGTAGCGATTTCCTTTTTATCAAAGAAACATCTCTCTTTCTCTCTCTCATCCCCCTCTCCCTCGTGCTGTTGTCTAATCCAGCTTGTGAATCACATGCCGTGACCAGGCATGTGTGTGTGTGAGTGTTTGTGTGTCATGATGCCGACCCAAGAGAGCTTTTTCTCCGTTAATCATTCATTTTCTAGATCAATGTTTCCTCAGACCTTAAATAAACACCTCATTTATTTTTTAATCCCTAATATATATCTGTCACTCCTCTGTTCCACTTTGTCGTATATTTCTGCCGCATACATTACTCCAGTGAACATATAAAGCTCTGTTTAACTGTTTAAAAGTAGTGCTATAAAACGATGAATTGCAATTAATCGCATCCAAAATTAAAGGTTTTGTTCACATAATGTGTGTGCACTGTGCATTTATTTTATATATATATATATATATATATATATACACAAACACATGCATGTATATATTTAAGAAAATATGTAGTGTTTATATATGACATGTTCATATTAATTATATTAATCTAAATATATACACGTAAATACATAATATATAATCTGTACAGACATATATTTTGAGTAAAAAAAAATTATTTTGGAGACAATTAATTGCAATTAATCATTTGACAGTAATCAGTAAAGACATTTCTGTTGTTACAAAAGATTTCTATTTCAAATAAATACTGTTCTTTTGAATTTCTTATTTATCAAACAATCATGGGAAATAAAATCATGTTTCAGCATTTTTAAATAGCTCAATATATTCAACACTGACAATAAGAACAAAAAGAATGTTCTTGAGAAGGCTAATGTCATGGCTATTTTAAAACAATTTACAGTTTTTAACTAAAAGTCTTTTTATATTTTTTTGTTTTTTAATGTTGCCTACGCTAAATATTTGAACGTTGGTGTATATTAATATATATTATTATTCTGCAAAACACAAAAGATATTTTGAATGATGTTTCTCATACAGTGAAAGTAACTTTTGTTTTCCACATATGTACGAAATTAAAACTAAATATGTGTTAATAATGTGTTCCTCAAAAGAAGTTATCATTGCATGAAGCTAGTGTGTGTGTTTTTAAGTCAGAATGTTCCATTCTGTTTTAGGTGAGGTGTATAGGGACACACTTATTTGTGTACATTGATCACACCTCTGAGGTTTACCAGTTACATTTGAGACAATTATTATGCGGCAAAAACAGCTAAAGCATTCCGTGTTGTGAAAATCTTATGCATACCTTGTATAGGACTTGTCTGTGTATTGGTTTGAGACCTATTGTACACTTTATGTTTTGCATAAATACACGCAAGCTCTATTTTATAATCATGGATGTTATCAATTCAGCAGAGAAAATGTCTTTTTATATATAGTCAGTAAATAAATAAAAAATAGTAATAAAAATGAACAGGCAAAAAGTGGCGAGTTGGTATATGATAGCTACATTTGTGTAATGTGTTCAACATTGCTGTGGAAAATGTGTTACTGTTCAGGGCAGAAGGAGAGGCACTTATACCAATTGGCATCTCTCAGTAAGGTCACACCGAGATGCTTATAGCACAGTGACGACAAAAGATGTTCACAAACCGGCAACATTCAAGGCCATTGCTGAGGGCCCTTTAGCACTTGCCTTTTTATCAACAAATCATCTCTCGCTTCCTCTTCTCTTCTTTTTGTGTCAAAATTAATCAAAATGTAAAATTAAAGGGCAGATTATTTCTGGCCGATATAACAAATATTCTTAATGTATTTGAAAAGTTTTGCTGACAAAAAATTTAATTACACAGCAGTATGAATATCAGATATTTTAATGCACTTTTTATTTGATCATCAAGTTTGATCATTCACGTCATGAGATTAATTTTGCAATTCCTCCTTCTATCGTCATAAGTTCTAGTTTTCGAGTTTATAGATTTGAGACTTTAATTATTATGAATCACTTCAAACTGCTTCAGTGAACTAATTCAAAATGGCACATTTATGTCATCAAAACTAATGTAAATAAATTGAAAAACACAAACATATGAATTTATTAATTTATTATTTTTTTAATAAATGCAGCCTTATTTAGTACAATAGGCTTTCTTTCACAATTTTGAATCTTTTGAATGCTAGTTTGTGTATTTAAATTTTTCTGGTATGGCATTTTTTGGTAAATTCAACCCGCTTAATGATTTTTTTCTGAACTTTTCTTTTCAGGTCAGTGACGGACCCCAGAGATGGCAAACGTGTGGCCCTCAAAAAGATGCCCAATGTCTTCCAAAACCTCGTCTCCTGCAAAAGGGTTTTCCGTGAGCTGAAGATGCTTTGTTTCTTCAAGCACGACAATGTGAGCTTCCCACCATCCCCTGATTTATTTATTTATTTTTTTAAACCAGTTAGAATTACCTAACTCTTGCTATCTACGTGCTGTCCCCATGGTGCCATTAGCGGGAGCTTGGCTAGCTCTTGTTGTCCCTGGGCTGCTGGTGCCTGGGAAACGAATGTCATATGAAGGCTGGTGTCAGTGCCCACGTTCTCTGGCGTCAAAGCTGACCTCTGGTGCTCTGTCTTTGTTTCTCCACAGGTGCTGTCAGCTCTGGATATTCTGCAGCCTCCACACATCGACTACTTTGAGGAAATGTATCCTAAACAGAAAGATAATCTACCAGGTGCTGTCTAATGAAGTGATTTTGATCCCAAACAGTTCGGACCAAAAATGTTGTTATTATATTATTATACTGAAAAGATACTGAGATATTAAAACTCCATATTATGAGTTGCTTGGGTATAAAAGAACGCAGTGCCATGATTTACTCTGAAATGAATGTTGCGTATATATTGAATTAAATTGTACTCTTTGTAATTTTATAATTACACCGAGCCATTTTGGTTTTATTTCAGTTAATAATATAACTAATCTCACACATTTCTGTTTTGCATTTTTCAGAATCCTTAAGCTTTCTGTTTATTTACAGGTTTAAATGGTTTTTCTTTGTGGTTTTTAGACCTTGAAAGCTTAGAGCTTGAAAACAATTTAAAAATTGTAAGTAGCAGTATGAAACAATAGCGTGTAGATTTCAGAGCTCCGGCATCGCAAAGGCATCTAAGGTCTTGTTTTAAAGTCTTCAATTGCTGCGCATATGCTTTTTTGTGCCTTTTGTGGTTGCTAAAGTGGGATCAAGCTGAACATTATGTTTAGAGAGGTGATGCTTGCTTCATGCTGTGCTTGAATGTTTTTGATGGCGAGGAATATTCCAGTGTACTTATGGGAACTAGTATGCCATCTACAGTATAAGCAAAATTGTTCTGTATTTCTCTCTGAATATCACAGGTTAAAAGGGGTCTTCATTTCTCCTCCTAATGGTTTAGTTCTAATAGTGGAATATTTGGAAGACGTTTCAGATGGATTTCAGAAAAAGCTGACATGTTATTTTTAAGGCCTTTTCTTTCCTCTGATAGTTACTAGATGTGGTCTGCAGGACGCTAAAGGCATCCCCAGCTTCTTAATTTGGTATATAATTTAATCAGAGGAATTACACGCTTTTCCCATTTACCGCTCTTGCCCAGTCACCCGATACACACTCTGTAAGCCACTTTTCTAACAGTATTTTTTCTGTCAAATAAGAGCCTTTCTATGATTTGAGCTGGACAGTCTTCCTCTTAAATTATCTGGACTTTTAGCTCTTCAAAATCAGGAACAAAAAAGGCTTTTGTGTTAATTAGCTGGGAGATTTATCCTGCGCTTTTGTATTTTAAGACGTTTCTCATACAGCATGACCGCTGGCTGTGGTCAGGATTCGGCTTTGTTTCACAGTGTTTGGAATCATCTAAAAGACGTATAACATTAGTAAACAATGCTGTGTGCAAATAAATCCAATAAAGAAAGGGTGAGCGTGCCAAGGAACATACATTTTACATTTTTAACCCCATACGGTGATTGATTTTTATGGCTATGAGAGTGCTTAGAGACGTAATGCACATTCAGCCATAGCGCATGCTTGCATTTTGGCACCAGAATTAAAGGGGACATGTCATCGGAAAAAGATTAATTTAACATATAGCCTATGCAAAAAGAACAAAAGTGCCTAAAACTAAGCTTCAAAATTGGTGTATATGTAATCTTCACAAATGTGACATAGGACCATGAATAAACTAATATTTGGTTGGTAAGTGAGTTTGGCCAATCATAATAGGGTTCATTTATATATAGAAATGCACATGGTTATGAAGGTTCAGAAAAGGTGAAAAAAGGTCATGTACAAATTACGATCCAGTGTTGTTATAGTTAACAAGAACTAAAACTATTACTAAGAAATAAACTTGTTTCCCTCAACTGCAATAAATCTCAAAGATAAAATAAAAATATTAAAAGAGCAACTTTTAAAAAAACATGATGTGATTATATTGTTGTTATACTAAAAATATATACTGAGATACTAAAACTCCATACCATGAGCTGCTCATGTATAAAAGAACAGTGCTGCGATTCACTATTATATTATATTATAATTATATATATGATATTTCGAAATGAATGTTGCATATATTTATTGAATTAAATTGTAGCCTTTGCAGTTTGATAATCACAACAAGCATTTTGATTTTATTTCAGTTAATCATACAGTTAATCACACACATTTCTTTGTTTTGCATTTTTCAGAATCCTCAAGCTTTCTGTTTATTTACAGGTTTAAATGGCATTTTAAGTCTAAGATTTTTGTTATTAGACCTTGAAAGCTTGGAGCTTGAGAACAATTAAAAAATTGTAAGTATATAACAGTATGAAACATATTAGAAGAAAAAAAAACACACACACATAATTAGGAATGCCTTGCTTTGGCAACGAAGTGAAAAAGTTTAAATACTTAAATAGCGTAAACTAAAATGGAAAAAATAAATCAAGTTAAATAAAAATTAAAAATACAAAAGCAATGCAATGAAACTCTAAAAATGAGAGGTCATTCCAAATATTTCAAATAATAATATAAAAAATAATACTATTATTAATTTTCTATAAGTTTTTTATTTTTTTGCCATTTGTGCAAAAATTTTATATTCATTCGCCAGAATTCCATAATTTTTACCTCCTAGTATCATTGCACAAAATTTGATTTTGGCTGTTTTGCAGAATATAATATGATAAAAGCACTATGATACGTGAGCACTATAGCAGTCACCACACTATTACATTTTCCAATAGTCTGACTTCTACAGAAGCAGCATAATAAGAGATTGTAAATACTTTTAAACACACACATACACAGGTGCAAAGGAACATTCATATTCTGTGTGATAATGTTCCCCCTCAGTGCCACTATCTTTGTTCTGCTTAACGTATTTATTTACTCAACGGATTAAACAAAGACTCATATCCTTCTGCTTGTACACAGCACAGTAGAACCTTTGTGCTCTCATTTGAATGGATTAAGAAACAAAAACATCAATGCATTCCTTGCGGTCGGCTTCTTGAGCTGTATATTTTGAAGCCGCTTGGTTAGACATGCAAAAATGTGCGTTCCTCAACATGTACACGTACCATTCACACACAAAGTTAATAAAAAAAACATATTCTGCATCGGGATCTCGATGGTCCTCAGCAGACCTGTTTGGAAAGGTTATTTCATACAACACTGCCGCTGTGTACTTCAGCTAATTATATCTTTTGCTGAATGCCGTCTTTCTCGGTGACTGATGTGTGAATTGTGCTCAATGCTCCTTGTCATAATGGCATAATGAATTTCTTCATCTGACTGCTCGACTGCCGTTTCATATACGCTGCATTTTACCAGACGCCTGCAGTGAAATTTTTTCAGTTAATCAGTCACTGTGTTACAAACATATTTCCTTCTGTTGCGGGAATGCACTTTTTTTGGTCTGTTGTTCAAAATCTAGTTTGCTACCTACTTAGGGAGTGTTTTAAGGTACGCTCACAATACAAAGGCTGTTCCACAAGGAAGGCAACTTAATTATGCTGCTAAAGATACTTTGTTTTGCACAAATTATAAAGGCTGGAATAAACTACACAGCTTTTGCCCAGATTTTTGCCTCAGATTGCTGTCTGGATGAGCCACTTGCCAAAAGTTAGAGCCAGACTGCAGATTTTGGGAAGTCAGGGTTGTAAATCATGTTGCGCATGATGCACACATTTTCTAATTGATTTTTTTGCTTCAGACTGTGATTCCACTTTGTTAGAGGATTTCAAACATCTTTTGAGCTGATTTTGAAAGGCATTGGTTTCATTTATCATGGGTCTTCTAGCAATCCGTTGCAAGTTTGTGTTCATTTGTTGCTTCATTTTCAAAGAATTAATCTATTTATTAACATGTATTAATAATTAATATTAATATTATAAATTAATAATTAAACTTATTTTTGTATTAAACATAGTTTGTATTAAATTATTTTTAAATAAAGCTTAGTATTGAAATTAAATGTAAAAGTTTATAATAAATATATATTTCATAACATAAAATGTATATATTTTTGTAGTATAACCAGTGGCATTGTTTTCAAAATGTTTTTAAAGACCTAAAAAATAGTTTTATTTAGTATAGTTATTAAAAAAAATAAATAAATACAATTCTGAACACACAAACAAACATACATTGTGTGTGTGTGTGTGTAGTGTGTATATATAAATATATATATATTGTCCAGCCAATTTTTAAAGTTTTGTGTGACATTATGTCAAATTTGCTTTTTTTTCCCTCCCTTTTTTTGTTTTGTTCCAATACACACAAAGGAAATAAACGTGTATAGCAAAATATGTGTTAATGCAATACTGTTCTGTCAGAAATACTAGATTTTCTTGAAAAATTTCAGGGGTGCCAACAATTTTGTCCGTGACTGTATATAGAATAAATATTAATAATAAATTAGTTGTAATAAAGTATAGTTATTTAAAAAAAGAATAAGTAAAATAATAATAATAACAGAACAGTATTGCATTAACACATATTTTGCTATACACGTTTATTTCCTTTGTGTGTATTGGAACAAAACAAAAAAAGGGAGGGGAAAAAGCAAATTTGACATAATGTCACACAAAACTTTAAAAATTGGCTGGACAAAATTATTGGAACTCTTAACTTCATATTTGGTTGCACACCCTTTGGAAAAAATAACTATATCCTATAACCATCAATAAGCTTCTTACACCTCTCACCTGGAATTTTGGATCACTCTTCCTTTGCAAACTGCTCCAGGTCTCTCATATAGGAAGGGTGCCTTTTCCCAACATCAGTTTTCTGATCTCTCCACAGGTGTTCAATGAGATTTAGATCTGGACTCATTGCTGGCCACTTCAGAACTCTCCAGCACTTTGTTGCCATCCATTTCTGGGTGCTTTTTGAAGTTTGTTTGGGGTCATTGTCCTGCTGGAAGACCCAAGATCTCGAACGCAATCCCAGCTTTCTGACACTGGGCCCTACACTGTGACCCAAAATCCTTTGGTAATCCTCAGATTTCATGATGCCTTGCATACAGTCAAGGCACCGAGTGCCAGAGGCAGCAAAACAACCCCAAAACTTTGAACCTCCACCATATTTGACTGTAGGCACTGTGTTCTTTTCTTTGTAGGCCTCATTCCATTTTCGGTAAACAGTAGAATGATGTGCTTTACCAAAAAGCTCTGTCCTGGTCTCATCAGTCCACAAGACATTTTCCCAGAAGGATTTTGGCTTACTTAAGTACATTTTGGCAAACTGTAGTCTTGCTTTTTTATGTCTCTGTGTCAGCAGTGGGGTCCTCCTGGGTCTTCACCCATAGCGTTTCATTTCATTTAAATGTCGACGGATAGTTCGCACTGACACTGATGCTCCGTGAGCCTGCAGGACAGCTTTTCTTTGGAACTTGTTTGAGGCTGCTTATCCACCATCCGGACTATCCTGCGCTGCAACTTTTCATCAGTTTTTCTCTTCTGTCCACACCCAGGGAGATTAGCTACAGTGCCATGGGTTGCAAACCTCTTGATAATGTTGCGCACTGTGGACAAAGGCAAATCTAGATCTCTGGAGATGGACTTGTAACCTTGAGATTGTTGATATCTTTCCACAATTTTGGTTCTCAAGTCCTCAGACAGTTCTCTTCTCCTCTTTCTGTTGTCCATTCTTAGGGCACACATAGACACACAATGCAAAGACTAAGTGAACTTCTCTCCTTTTTATCTGCTTTCAGGTGTGATTTTTATATTGCTCACACCTGTTACTTGACCCAGATTTCAGAGGTGCCAACAATTTTGGCCATGACTGTATATGTGTGTTCGTGTGTGTGTGTGCCAGATGTAAAATGTATCTACAGTATTTTTGTTTTGCTTTAAAGGTTTAATAAATTACTTGTGTTAAAGTGTTTGTTTTTACAGAAAGAAAGTGAAAAATAAAAACATATTTTTCACACATAAAATATTGCTAAGATAAAATGTGTCTATTTTTGTACCCAAAACATGACTCAAGTTTCAGAATATGCCAAATTGTGTTTTGGAACAGCTTGAAATATGTAGTATGTGATCCTTAGTTGTTTTGGTGAAGGATGCACAAGATCAACAAGTATATAATACCGTGTATTTTAAAACCTGTTCAGTTTTCAGCCTTAAGGCAACATTGTATATATCCTTTGGGAAGAAGGAAATCCGTAATGCTCAAAAAATAAATTAAAGATATTAGACTAGGTATAAATAATGTCAGTAATAAATAAACTTATGACATTCAATACTAAAATTATCCAAAAATGCCTTATATAAATAACAATGAAACATTTCACTCAATATTTGTGATAGTTCAATTGAAATCAATTTTGGGTAGTCTAAAACTGTATTTGTGTGTTGTGGAGTTGCTGGTAGAGCATTCTCAATTGGTCACTTAGGAGGTTACATGACCTTTAAAATGCCTATGTAGGCATTTTGGAACAGAACCCCTCTTGTTTACGTGGCTTTATGGTGCTTTCTAAGGGTTGTTGTTATGCTGGTGTTTACGTCTTACAGTTAAACTTAGATGGTTTCAGAGCTCTGTCCGTGGTTTAGCTGCATGAACTGGGTTTCCAACTTCTCAAATGTGCTTCAACTATGTATGCGAGAGCACACATCCTTATATTTGCTCTGTATATACAGTATGCTGTATAAGTAGGTGTTTTTTTGCCACAGTACATGTGTGGGTACACGTGTTCTCATGTACGTGTGTCATAACAGAATCCCCAGGGATGGGATGTGCTGGATCTCCTCCATTGGAGCCTGCGCTCGCTTTTCTGGAACACAGTCCTGCAGTATGCGCTTAAACACACACAAATGCATTAGGGATGTGCATTTTGGTCGGCTCGAGAACTAAATGGATAAATCAGCAGAGTACTCAGGCAGGGTCAGGGGGCAATGGAGAGGGTTCCATCCTTTCTTATTTTAATTGTAGATATGCGTAAGACAAACGCCTTTGCCTGTTGCATCATGACTTTCTTCAATTGTGAGAATTATTTTTAGAGGCCGTTAGTGTGTTTTAATGATCTGAGTATCTGCATACAAGTGCCCATTTCTAAAGTATTTCTTTAACTGTAAGATTTTTCCTCCATTTGGAGGAAAAATTATATATATTTGTAGTTGAACCGGAAAGAAAAATGAAAGAAAGAAAGATTAACATTTAAAATTAATTTTGTGGTGGAACCAGTGGCATTGTTGTCAAAAAAGACCTATATTATATTACATTATATTAATGCATTTTAGTTGCTTTGAAATAAACCTTGAGATTTGAGGATGAAAAGTACGAAATGTATGTTCATTAACATAAAATGTTAATGAACATACAATTAATTTATTTTTGTAGTTGAACCAGTGGCAGTTTTGGCTAATCTTTAAAAAAAAATAAAAACTAATAAATAACATTTCAATTAAATATTATTCTATTATTTTTGTAG
>JAUMHE010000067.1:12501725-12524048 GCA_032359235.1 Enteromius mattozi
TTTGTTTGTTTGTTTTTCAGCATTAAGGTCATTGCACACTACGTCTAAAATTCTCACATAGTGTCAATCACCTTTACACACTGATTCAGAAACTTTTGTCTGTCATAAAAGAAATTGGACCAGGTTTGTTTTTCTGTGTTTTGCATTCGTAGCAAGCATTTTGATAGTAAAACATGACAAATATATTAAAAAAAATAGACATATAAATTTCTGACTCAGTGAGCAAGGACCTTTTTTACTGTTTTACTGAATTAATTAAGCATTCATTTGTAAGCATAGGAGACTTAAAAGCATAAGAGACCTTTAAACAATTAATATTTTAAATATAATTTTAGTACTTCAAATTATTACAGTTATAAAAATTTTCATTTTTATGTAGGTTTTTAAGTTTAAGCTTTCCATTTAATGTTGATATTTTAATTTATGAATTTTTTTTTTTTTTTTTTCAATAAATGAAAATAACACCACAATATAATACTAAACAGTCATGTGACTGAACAATTGGCCCACACAATTGGCTAACAAAAACAGTTTTATTATTTTATAATAAAAATAAATAAATAAATAAAATTATTTAAAAAATGATTTGTTTTTATGGTTCGTACTGAAGTGTAATACTTAGTTATTTATCTATCCATATACAGGTATGTATAAAATTTTACGTATACGTGAAGTTCTATTGTGTTAGTTTCTTTTGTCTCTGTGCTCTCCTGCTATTTTAGCATTATATACTCTAGCCTATGGGCCTTGAATTGTGTCTTTTTCCAAGGAGCAAGGACGCTTCATATCTGTCTGGCCAGGCAAGGTCTACAGCACCAGCGTACATACACTAACACACAATCTCTGGCTCCAGGGGGTCAGGGCCCCTTTGGGATTGATTCATCTGCTCAGTTCCTGACATAAATCTTCATTTTGGATCCCATAGAGACAGTCCAGCTGCAAAAGAGAAAGCAAGGTTGATATGAGAGATATAGAAAGAGAGAGATAAAGAAAAAGAGAAATTCTCAGTGTATGTGCGTGCTGACTCTACCCAGCAGCAGGAGAAATGTGCTTGAGGGGAGAGTGGGAATAGATTGTGCTATTGGACCGCAGAGAGGGAATCATTTAGCATGTGCTGCTTCATTTAATCCTTAATCCCCATTTCCGAAAAAGAAGAATGTTTCCCTCATTTAGCTATTACGTGCCAGACCTTATCTTATGGCCATGTCCCACAATCAAACATGCTCGAGTCCGATTTAGGTTCAGATTTGATTAATTTTATATCCATAACATGTTTCCTATTGTAAGTATGGGCTCTGTGAGACTCATGAATAAGTATTACATTTCAATATGTACCACAGCTTATCTTAGCAGTTATATCCAAATTACTAATTGTAAAATTATTCAATAATATCAGTGTTTGAAAGCTCAAAATTTGAACTTTTGGGTGCCAATTATCTGAGCAAATTAATCTGTCACATGACTTTTTAGTGTTGGTACTGTGATAACTAAAGCTATTAAAGCTATTTTTATGGAAATAATACAAATGAATATTAGGTTTAAAGTAAAATAAAAGGAAAAACAACTAACTGTAATAAAATGAAACAGTATATTAAAACTTCAAATTTCAAAACTAAGATGAAAACACGAAAATATAAAAGCTAATTCAAGTTATCTATAAATACTAAAATATCATGTAAATACGAGTAAAATAATACTGGACTTTATCTGATAAATGTGTTTCCATCAACTGCATATTTTAAGAATATCTTAAACTTGGGCTTTTAGGGCAATTTTGTGGGAAAATTTGTAACCACCCAACAAATATTTACAGCACCCTAGCAACCAATTACAATACCCAAGCAACCACATGGCAACACCTTGATTGCTCAGCTTGTGACTCTTTCCATAAATGGTGGTGTTTTTACTGGAATGGAGCAAGAAGACACAAGAAATCGTTTCAGTAAACTGCATGTTTAAGCGTTGCTAGCAGGATTTGAATATGTCTTTTGGGAATGCATAAAATTAGGCCTCTGGGAAAAACTGGGAGGAGCTACTTGGGTAAATTGTTAGCAATGCATGATAGGCCCTTTTGTGCTTTCTTTCTGCGAGTGGGTGGAGAGAAGAAGCAGAGATATTTTTCTCATTTATTTATTTCCCAAGGAGCACTCAAGCGGCTCAAGATGATTAGAAATTGGGTCTTGTGTTTATAGTAGTTTTATTGTTTATCTGTTTGGTTAAAATGCGAATGAGCCTCTCTGTCTAATTTTGGTTTTATTGCTTGAAAACATTCTCCATTCGTCAATAAATGCACACCTCAGACGTCACTCGTCGACCGAATAAGTGTGTAAATAACCCTAAATTCTGCACAGATTTGTGACTTTGGCCTGGCGAGAGTGGAGGAGCTGGACGAATCACGTCACATGACCCAGGAGGTGGTGACGCAGTACTACAGAGCGCCAGAGATCCTGATGGGGAGCAGGCACTATTCCAACGCCATCGACATCTGGTCTGTGGGCTGCATCTTTGCCGAGCTGCTTGGCCGACGCATCCTCTTCCAGGCCCAGAGTCCCATCCAACAGGTATTCACCTACGCTCATGTTCAGCGCTCGATCTGTGTGCAGAATCTGGGATAGTCACACAACACATTGTGACTTATACAAGAAGAACATGTTCCTGTATCAACATTCTTAACAGCCAGTCAGGACCTTCTGATCTTTGGTGTAGCTGTAAAACAGTTAAGGAGTATCTGCTTGCTTTGCGGTTTTTGAGGATCATTGCAGAATTTGGATCATTTGGTCTCTTCAGATGTAGTTCAGCTGCTACATCAGGGTCCGCAATTAACACTCTCCAAGCGCCAAATGCGAGTCAAAATTGGCTTTGGCAAACAAACAAAGAGCTTTCTAACCATTAGGCTTCTAACTTCCTTAGGAATTGCAACATATTTCATGAATTAAATTGCAAGAACTTTTTTGTCTGATATAGATTGTGTTTAAAGCAAATGCATAAGCTGTTAAAGTTAAAGGGGCAACTCAAGGCTGTATGTTTGCCATGAGCAGAACCTGTCTCTAGCTTGCACATATGCACAGATGCCTCTCAAATACTCTTATTTTGTTTAGAGTCTCATAAACATTAAGTATGATGCAGTAACATAAGTAAGAAACTGTTTCAGACGTACACTTTTTAGTTTTATGTAGTTCACATAGAAGATTATGAGCCATATGTTCTAATAATACTGACCCTGCAGTGTGTCAGAGACTCTGGGACTGGCTGTTCCTCACCGTGTGTGTGAGAGAGAGTAAGTGTCCGCACACAGCTCTGAATGTGCACCGACAGCACATCGACATTACCTTTTAAGGCTCATTAAATTCTCTCCAGTAAAGAATTAAACATAGAGGCTTTAAGTAAATTGTTACCAATAACTCTTATTACGTTTCTTTGTTAATTGTAATTGTTTTTCTTGTAAATAATCATCATATGTGGTATCCCTGAAAATTCCTGGGTATCTTCAAAATGAGGAAACCTGTAAGTTGTATGAGCTAGATATACTAACAAATAAATCCATATGTTTAAAAAAAACAATACTTAAATGGCAAAAATTAACTTCTGGATTTCAGGAAAATATATATGTACAAGGACATGTTTTATGCATCTTTTATGCCGTTCTTCATTCATTCTATATACAAAACTCATCTGATCTTTCTTTTTTTTGTTATCTACTAGCTGGACTTGATCACAGATCTGTTGGGGACTCCATCTCTGGAGGCCATGAGGACGGCGTGTGAAGGGGCAAGAGCTCACATCCTCAGAGGACCACATAAACAGGTGAGTTTGAACTCGAACCATGTCCCAAAATCTGGGAACATACTGTTCGAAGCAGCACCATGAAAGACAATGACTCATTAGAGGCTTGTGTGCTGTGCAAATGCTCCCTTGCGCTGATATTTTCAGTCCCAGGAAGCCTGATTATAAACAGGCCCTGTGGCGCTGCCATGGCGACTCGCTGTTCCTGCTGAGTGACGGCACCTATTGACCGATCGTGCACCTTGTTTATGGAATCGAGTCGCTTCTGCTGCCCCCAGAGTGCAGAAATTTCCCATCAGCCTTTGCTGCAGGATTCCCGGCGCTTCGCTCGCTCTGGGCCCCTCTCCCTCCCGCAGTCTCTCTCCATTTCCTGCCCTGCATCATATCCACTGACAGACTGATTGATCAGTTGATGAGAGCAGAGAGAGAGAGAGACATGACGGCTGTTATTGACATATTTGCGTGCAGCGATTTAGTGTGTAGACTACACATTAAAACAGAAATACTGGTGAAGAAAATTATATTTATTAGTTAAACTACTTAATGTCATATAAATAAGAAAATTGTTAACAGTTGTACTGAAATCACATTTAAAAAGCGTTTTAGTGTTTTATTCTTAATTAATTTAAATAGATAATAGATTAAATGACGATAAATATAATTATATTATCAGCCTTTTATCAGTTATAGGTGCTAACATAATTATGAAGATAATTATCAGCTCATTTGTGGCTTTTTACAGTAAATGTTCAATCCAGTATTAAGTGCCGAGGGCGGGGCTATCTGTTTGTTCAGCCAGTGGCAGATGAGGGTGTGTTTGTAAAAAAATAAAAATATTCATTTTGCAGTTACTTGTCTCAGAAGTCACGCGCTTCAGGGTTTATCTTCTTACTGTCGTATATCTTTAATGTCAATTTAGGAAAGTCTAAAAATGGCTTTTCATCACTAAGTGCTTTTTGTTTCCTTGTTTGCTAAAGTGTTTGCTCATGGTTTTGAGTACATAGAAAGCTGTGTGCGAGTGTGAATATGTGCATGTTTGTGAGTGTGTATGTGTGATTCGGCGCTGGGTGTTGGCTCTGTGGCTCTAGACAGCTACGCTGAGAAGGCGATACCCTGCAGAGAACAGGAACTGCAGCGCAAGGGCTGTGGACCTCTGCTTCCTGCTTTGCATCGACCTGATGGCTGGCGGCTCACCAAGAAACCCGCCTCCTTTGCACACACGCATACAGACATGCACCTGCTAGGCTGGAGAAAGTCTTTACCATTTAGGCCTATATGTGAAGAGGCACTTGTTTCTCCGGTTGGCATTCGCCAGCTTTAATCCCAGCCAGCTACCCACACACACACACTCTCACTGACATTTGGCTGACCTTGTCACTCGACGCTGCCTCCTGTGTGTGGTCGAACGGCCCTAGAGCAGGATGTTTTAATCATGTAGATCAGCTGCGCTTCCCGTTATGTGGAACAGGTTTTGGAGACTGGGTCTCTGATGGGTCTGAAAGGTACTGTGATGACACCCTTCTTCATGGGTCTGATCATGTCTGGCTCAGTGTTTTCTACAGCATTCTGTTTTTGGGTAGTTGATGACTAACTTGTCTAATAACTTGTCTAATAATAGTAATAACACCAACAATAATTATTGTTATTATTGGTATTATAATTAATTATATAATGAGTAAAATATAATAAAAGTTAAATATTATGTATTATTATTTGTGTGGTAATATTTACTATTATTTTGATATAATATTACTATATTTTATTTTGATGATGATAATGATGTTTACGATAATAAGTTTTATTAATATTATTATTTGTCTTGTAAGATAAATAATATTTTATGTTATTATTTCATTTATCAGCATTCTGTTTTAGTTATTGATGTATAAATTGTCTAATAATAATACTAATAATAATTGTTGTTGTTTGTATAATGAGTAAAAATATAAAAAATAATATTATTATGTATTATTATTTGTCTGAAAATAGTTATTATTATTTTTACATAATAATATATAAATTATTGATTTGATAATGACGGTTTTTTGTTGTTGATGTATAATGAGTAAAATTATTATTATTTATCTGGTAATATTTACTATTTTGATACAATAAATAAAATAATATAATAAACATAATACAATATTATTTGATAACTTACTATCTATTCATCTATTATTCTATTTAATAGTAGCTGCTACTGCTACTATTATTATAAATTACATATGCGACATTACAATTTATTATTATTTTTCTGGTAATAGTAATATTTATTATTTTGTTATAAGAAATACAAATATTATAATAAAATATAATTTATCTGATAACTTTTTATTATCTGTTTATCATCTATTATTTTATTTTCTATTATAAATTATTGTTTTATGATGATGATGATGATGATGATAGTGATGAATAATACTTTAAATAAATAAATAAATACATACATTGGCAAATGTTTTCCCATTTATTATTACAAATATTTATAATTTATAAATGACTCACACTTTTTTTTGTATTAGAGTACATTTAGTTTTATAATTAACATCTTTAGCAGTGGTCAAACACTACATAATGTCTTATAAATGCCCTTTCTGTAACGCAGTGTGTGAACACAGCCTGAGCAGGATGTGCAGTCAAGCTCTTATGGCCCTGTTTTGTTCTCTTTGTAGTTAGCTATGATGGGGGAAGGTTGGAGAAGTCAACGCAATGAAGAGCATTTAGATGGCTGAGGTGACTTTACGATCAGACTCCACATTGCTGGAGTCTTAATGACTGGTGAATATGGCACACCAGACCTCCACCTCCACTTTCGTGAAGGTGAAGAGCTTATCAAGAAGGCTTTTGAGTGAAAAAGATGGCAGCGAGAGGAGCAGGTCTCCAGAGAGTCTGGCAGAGCGATTTCAAGAGGCGTTTCAGCGTAGTTCTCCACAACAGTGCTGGGAGATGTGGTATGCTTTAATGCCCATGCTTAAGAAAGAGACAGTCGCTCAGGATTTGTCTGAGTGGATAGGCGGTAGGAAGAAAGAGACGAGGGCTGTCCGAGAGAGAGAGAGGACTTGAGAGATGTAAAAAGAGGTCTGACTCTTAAGATCAACTCCACGGCCTCCACATGGGACCTCATTACTTCTATTAATTTTGCAAGGCTCTTACCATCACTAGAAAGAGAGGAAGCTTTTAGCCTCTGCTGGAACGAGACCATACCTTAGCTGTCATTTATAGACTGAGAGGAAGGAAAGTGAGAGGTTGTGGTGTATCAGCTCTATTGAAAAGTTGTTTTGGATGCTAACTTGTTTGTGTCCTGACCGGGCTTAACTAGCTTAACCGGCAAGAGTTCCTTGATTAATCAGCTTTAACAGAAAGACCAAAATAGTTCATCAAGGAACTCTTCATATAAGAAATACAAGTAAGAAACAAGATTTCCTTCATATATAATTTGTTCCTCCTTGCCAACAAGTAATTCAGTAGAAGATTAGACTTCTGCAACAAATAAAGTATTATTATTGAAAATTATATAACTGTTTTATATAAAAATGTTATTATTATATATTATATATTTTAATAATATTTAATAATAATATTAATATTTAATATATTAATTAATATTTTTTGTTTTTTATTTGCAATTTTGTTACTCATTGTTTATTATTATTAATAATATTGATTATTATCAAACATCTAAAATATAAAAAATATTATTAATTACTATAATAATACTAATACTAATACTATTTGTATTAGCTGTAATTAATAGTATTGGATACACATACATTATATATATATATATATACTGTATATAATTATTAATTTTATTATTAATTACAATCATTTTAATTTAATCAGTATTTGTGTGTGTGTGTGTGTGTGTGTCTAAAATATATAAGTATATATAATAATTATAATATATATATATATTTATGTATATTATAATTATTAATTAATTATGTTTTTTTTTTCTTTCACAATATATAAATAACTCGTGCTATATAAAAATTTTTCCTCAGATTTCACTGAAAGTATTTATATGACAATACTGTATTAAACTACTTATTTCCATCATATATAAACATCCTGTCAGCAACCGAGTCAAATGTTAATTTGGTAGCTGCTAGGATTTATATGTTAAGCTGAACATATATTTTCATAATGATATGTTCAAACTAATGACTTAAATTATTTTGGACCAATTCATTAAAAGAAACTGCTCAATAACTGCCGTTGGGCACACAAAAACAACAGAACAGAAACATGTTTATTGCAAACCTGGGTAGGAGACACATCTTGAACTAAATTGATACTTCTAATTGATTATGTTAGTGTCTCCTCTACCCATTAAAGCTGTGCTCTGGTTGGTTGTAAGTCACCTGAATGTGGTTCACCACCTGTCTGCTGTGTATGTAAAAGCCAGCAGGGAGCTCTTGGAAACAGATGTATGCTCGGGTCCATGCTGATTTTTCCGCCTTTGCAGAGAGGCAACATGATCAGATCGGATTTCCACCTACACGCTCTCTCACAGGACACACGCTCACACACTCAGGTCAGAAAGTGATGACCCCGGTGCTGGGTGGGCTTACAGTAAGAAGGGAGAATAAAGAGAGGGGGTGTTGTTTAATGGCTTTAGGGGGTCTAGCATGTGCACTGAGTGCAGAGCTGGAGCAGATGTGGCCCGTCCCATGTCACCAGGGGCTGTGAAGCCTGATGTCTGCCCCAAACTGAACTCTGTGGCACCTGCTAACAGATGGTGGACGTTTTATTTTCCCTTCTTGTGCAACAGCACCAAGTAATAACCAGTGTTCGCTTATTGAGGCAGGCACAAGGTTTTTTGTTTGCAAATTTGTGTTATTCAGCTGATGAATCATTCACTATTTCCTGAGCAATAAATGAAATTAACTCAACGGGACATCAGATTGAAAGCACACTGGAAAAAAAGAAAAGGAAAAAAACATGTTTGAAAAGTATGTACATGTATCATTAGTACAAGGCGAGACAAAAGTCTTCATATTGTATAGAGTTTTGCTTTATATTTAAGGTGGCTTCTTTTTTTTTTCTTTTTTGCCCAGTTTATATATCTAAAAATGCTAATTTATTAAGAATTAAAAATACTTGTATATGTATAATCATACGTTCACTTTTCTTTGTTTACTTTATTTTTGAATGCACTTTAAATAGTTAGAAAATAGCAATAGGAGAAAAATGAGTTAAGCACGTAATATATATACAGTTTTAGCAATTTTAGTACATCAAGTTAAAATGAGAAATGTGCCTTGGTGACAACAATATATTTTTGAATGGTTATAAATATATATTAGAGTTTGGTTATTTTATTTTATTTTATTTTAATATTTCATTTTATTTCAGTTAACATCCGAAACTATGAAAATATTTTTATGGTGTAGTTTAACTATAATAACCCTTTTTGCGACTTTACAGAATGTCACACTTGCAAGGAAAATGTCAAACAAAACTCCTACCCTAGAATTTACATGATACAGCAGATTTACTTTTCTTTGAGAATGCTCTTAAGAATAATATATTTATTAATATATTTATAATATGTAATTATAAAAAAGATGTTAATCTAATATCGCACTTAATTTAATATTGCTCACATAAATGGAGGGGTAAGCACTATGTGTCTTCGGCCTCATTAGAGAGTCACCACGGCTATAATGTTCCTCTTCTGTTGAAGCATCTGAAGCTCAGCTTTCTTGCTGACATTGTTTTGACAACGTGGTGAGGCTTTCATAGCTCCCAGTTTACATTTAAAAAGCCTTATCATTAATGTGTTCATCTTGATGTTCGCATCAATGCGGGAGGAGAAACTTTTTTTCATCCTTTGTCTTTGCTATAAATAGAGAAGATCTGATTTGGGCTGTTTTGAAATGAGATCCTTCAGGGGCTTTAGGGATCTTCATCCTCACCATATCGGCTCTAACACTTAGTCAGATTAGTTTGGCCATCTGAGTGCATCGGGGAGATACGGTGTTCAGCTCGCAAACCAGCGCTAAGTGCTACCATTCAAATTGAATCCGGAAACAAATATGCTTTCACACAGCCGGACTGTGTGTTTTAAAAGGTGGAAGAGTTGCACCCCTGCCCTGCATGAATGTTATTCTATCTCAGAGTGCCACTCTGCTTTAAAAACGCCACTCTTCTCCTCCTCGTTTTCTTTCTCTCTCTCACCTCTTCTTCCTTTTCCTCTCTGTTTTTCTCACAATGAGTCTCATTCGATAATATTTTAGTACAAGTGTTTTTATTGCAGTAATGCTCAGAGAAGAGGTTCTCATGGAAAGGCATATGGTGTATGTTCCCCTCGTTCTAATGTTGATGAATCCGTATTATTAAAAATGAGGGACTGTGTGCCTGCAGTAGTGTTTAGCATATACACCCCTAAGCATCCCTATATTAGGACGTTCTGCACATTCTCACAATTACAGATGCAGGCATGGAGAGGAAAGTCCACAAATGGTTAGAAATTGTGCATAAGCAGAATTCTATGTTAATTGTGGATTGTAAAAACATGCCATTTACTAGTTTCACCAGATTCTTTTTCTTTCTTTCTTTCTTTCTTTCTTTCTTTTTCTTTCTTTCTTCTATTTAGCTATATAAATATGTAAGCAATAAGGTATAAGAGACTGTGCTGTATCATGAATAAATCACATCTGACGGACGTTATTAGGCACGACACAAAGCAGTTTGTTATTTTTAGATAAATAACAAACATTTAATTTTACCAAAATACATTATACAGGGAACAGTTTTAATGCTGTGTAATTGATTTTGTTGATAAGGGTGTTGCTCAGGGATACACAGAACCGTTGAGCGAAGCAGTCATAGTCATGCTGTATCAGGTATATATATTTATATATTTTATATATTTGTTACATATGTATGTAGACCTACTGGCATAATTACAATTTTGATTTGATTTTAATTTATTTTGTCTCTTCCAAGAAATCAACTCTCAGCCTTGTCAATGGCTAATACATTTTTTCTTCCCGTTATTTATGAATTATTAGATGTTGCAAAATATGTTTTGTACATTTTTAGGATTTCAGTTTAAATACTTTTTTAAATGCTATTTTTTTCTGTGATGACAGCTGAACTTTCAGCATCATGTGATGACGTTTGACGGTCATCAGCATTGTAAATCCTTAAAAGTTTTTCAAATTTGTATTTTTGTAAAAAAAAAAAATGGATGTACATTTATAACACCATTCTTTGTATTATATTACCTTTGCATCAAATTACAAAAAAATAATTTACGGTAATGCGAGGGTGTTTCTAATGCAGCGTCTATGAGAGAGACGGTAAATTGGACATAACGTTAGCCTAATTCACTCTTCTGACTGCCGTTATCAGTCTCTCTCTTCAAATTAACCCAACTATGACGATTTCCGCTGCAGAGAAACCCGGAAACATTACTCCAGTCTTCAGTGTCACAGGATCAGAAATCATTCTAATCTGCTGATTCGTTGCCCAAAAAAGAACATTTCTTATTGTCAAAATGAAAGTTTAAAAAAGCGTATTTGATTTGAAATAGCAATCTTTTGTAAAATTATAAAGGTATTTGAATAAATTTTTGTGTCAGTGCTAAATTATTAATAAAGTAAATTACTAAAATGACTAAAAGTATTAATATATTTACCAAAAAAAAAACAGAGTTAACGATTCGCATTCCCAGACTAATTATCATTTATTTTGAATGTTTATGGAAAATGCATCTTATCACAATTTGGACAGGTTTTGGTTTAAGTTAAAGATTTAGTGAGCATGTTGTGTGAAGTAAACCTTTCCTCCATGTGTGTGAGAATAATGTCTATGATTTTAAGTGCAGTATGCTACCAAAACAGGACAACTCTGTGTCTTTAAATATGCACAGAGCCAAAAGCTTCAGTCCTGCTGTGTGCGCTTGGCTTTGTGAATAACACCCAATATCTATTACACACACACACACACACACACTGTTCAGATTCTGCCTGTCGGAGTATACAGAAGGAAGTCTGTTAGTTGCTCTACAGCTCAGCTTCTCTGGAATCACTGTTGTCTCTGTCAGCGTTCATTCGTTTAATGGCCTGCTCCTATATCAGCACTCCCTCCCCCTCTCGTGCCCGTAGGATATGCACCCTGCCTTTTTTTTTGTTTTTTGTTTTTTTCTCGCGTGCTAACTGCAAAAATAAACAAACAGACAAGTCCTATCCACCTGTCTGTCCTCGCTTGGCCCTCTCCCAGGTGCGACGGGGTCTGCTCTCCCTGCACTTGTGGGCCTGAAGGGCTTTGTGTTGTTTTGCTGCCAGGATGATCAATGGCTTGTTTGTGATAGTGGGGAGAGATGGCCCGGACCACACAGCCGCAGCGAGCAGGGGGAGGTTAAGGAGGAGCGCTGGGCCGGTTGGGAAAGCTGCGGCCTGCACCTGTTGCTGAGTGTTGCTGGGACAGAGGGGCGGGCGGACGTCACATGGGCTCTGCTTCACAGGAAGCCGAGACTCGTTTCTCAACCTTCTCGTGACACTGTACCTCCTCCTCCTTCCCTTCATAGCTGCAGCCTGGGTTTATGTTGCCAGTCAGGAAAAGGAAAAACAAAGCTGGTTTTACCACTTTTTAGTAACTTTGCTCATTTGGAGAGAGTAATTATCGTTCACCTCTGGCTAAATGAATGAGCTTGATTTCGTTGGTATATTTTGGCATTGCCTTTTTTGGAAAATAAATAGTTTTATTCCGCAAGAATAGGAAAAGTAAAGCAAAGTTTATTTATATAGCACATTTAATACACAATGGTAATTTAAAGTGCTTTACATAAACAATTAAAAAATTATAAAAATAAAATATAATAATCAACAATAAAACAAGGAATTTAAAAACTTTTAAATTATTAAAAAAATTGGTATAAAATGAAGTTAGAATAGTTAAAAATAGAAAAAGATTATACATAAAATGCAGTGCAGTCAGTTCAGAATAGATTAATTTGATCCAAATTTACAGTAGACATTTAATATTAAAACCGGTTTATCTTTCAAATAAATTGTTTTATTTTGAATATACTGTACTTTATATTTATTTGTCAAAATTATATATTTTATTTATAAATTATATGTTTTATATACATTTGTTAAAGAGTCATGGGAAAAAACAAACATTATCATGGTTTTCACAAAAAATATTATCTTTTTTCAATAGTAAAAATAAAAATTAACATTAAAATAAATAATTTTCTTTGAGCACCAAATCAGGATATTAAGATAATTTCTGAAGGATAATCTAACACTAAAAATTCAGCTTTGCCATCAAATGAATATCTTCAATTTTATAAGTTATTTTATAAATAACTGTATTTCACAATATTACTGTTTAAAAATAAATAAATAATAAATGCAGCCTTGGTGAGCATAAGAGAAAAATCTTTAGTAAATACTGTAAATGTCTTGTTTTTTTAGCTAAGAACAGTGTTTTATAAATTATGTAGCAGTATTTTTACATAGCATGCCTTTTTTGATGAATTGTCAGTAAATGTTACAAATTTTTAATAAACAATATTTTGTTTGTAAATCCTATGTAAACTTTTTTTATTTTGAGGGTGAATTTTCAGCAAATATTGCATAATATCAGCGTTTCATTTGAGCAGCTTTGTATATCTCATTTGTTGTCATTACATTACATTACACAATGAACAGTGTATATATAAACTGTATTATGTACTGTAAATATGTATATTGTTTCAGACATTGGTCATAGATATCATGATGGCACCAGTGAAAAACCTTTATTGGCTAACCACTAATCATTTACACAGTGTTCTAACTTGATAAATGATTGATAATGCCCCTTCCATATAAATCTTTTTGTTTTGATTTTCTTGCTAATTTTGTTTCAAGCATATCTTGTCTACGTGACTTCTTCATTGAAATCTCATTGGTCCTGAATCCCCCTCTATAGCAGAACATAAAATATAGTGTTGAGTCATGTAGTATTCTCGCTTTTGGTGTTTTTACTGGTCACCTGGTAAAGACACTGTGTTCAGAAAAACAGTTCACAAGTAAAACTCACTTGTCAGGTTGAATACCGAGGCCCACTCCACCAATACCAGCTCTTGTGACATCCTTGTGTACGGTTTAAAAGTGTGACCAGTCTGACTTCAGGATTTGAAGTAGCAAATTTACTCAGTTCATTACTCGCTCTGTCAGAAATGTGAGGGTGGAACATGAACTGCCTGCATGCCTGGGATGACTGAAAGCCTGGGCTGATGATGTCATGTGTCAACCCTCCTGACTCATCATTTGTCTAATTGTGCTTTGAATCATGGGACAGGGAGAGGCCCTCTCCCTCCCTTAACTGTCTGAAGCCACATTCCACTCTAATCCTTAACTAATACAAGCTAATACTACAGCACACGATCACAGCACCCCAGAGGGCATGATCACTCACACACTCCACGCTACTGCCAACTACTCACCAAAAACCTGCCCACTGTGGTTCCTTAATCACATACGCTCACGCAGCCTCACCATGCCGGTGCATCGGTGCATCGCTGCACCCTGCACGCTTCTTGACTCACAGGCACAGTTTCGGCTCGGCCCACATACAATCTGACCCACTGGATTCAAACGCCCATCATTTGATAATCTTTCAGATTTGTCAGAGGAGCCTGGCAGCTGGCACACATGCTCCAACACAAATAGGGAGCAGGTTGTTTCTTTTTAGTATATCAGAAACATACGGTGCAACTAATCTAGTTCAATTCCCAATTGAATTGCTTTTATACGTTGTTGTATTTTTTTTTATTGAATCAAACACAAACACTACAGTTCAAAAAGATACACAAGTTTTGTTTTGGTTTTTTTTGAGAAATAAATGACAGTAAAGACTTTTAAGTTTAATAATGAGAATTTTTTTTGAGCCACCAAATCACCATATTAGAATGATTTCCTAAAGATGAAAACTGTACTAATATCTTCTAAACAGTTTTGCTTTTTAAAATACATTTTACAGAAAATAATTTCATTTACTACTACATTATTATTTATTATTAAAATTTTAATAATTAATTAATTAATTTTGTACATTTTGTATTATGGTTATTATAAACTTTTGAGCATCAGAGACATCTTTCATTCAAAAATCTTACTGACCCCAAACTATTGAACAGTAGTGTAAAATTAAGTGTGAATTTTAAGTCCACATATTTATGTAGTTATTTAGTTTTTTTTTTCTTTTCTTTATTTTTACTGTACACTGCAAAAATGCTTTTCTTACAATTTTTTTTGTCTTGTGAGCTTAGAACAAGCAAAATAATTTACAAATGGGGTAAGGAAAATTATCTTATTTCAAACAGAAAACAATTTTTTTTAAAAAAAGCAAAACCTTACTTAATTTTGACATGTTTTTTTCTGACAACACAACAATAATTTTTGCTTTTCTAGAAAATCCTTTGTTATTTAAGAATTTGTAGATATTTTGGCTGGAAACCAGACAAAAACCTTAGAAAGAAAATATTTTTTTGCAGTTTATAATGTTAATTATTCTTTTTGTTTTTATATATATAATGTTAATTATTCATTATTTTTAGATTTGTTTATTAGTGTTATATTTTGTTTTTATTAAATGTATTATTTTCAAAGTTTATCATAAATTTTCACTGCATCATTTGGCATTGAAATTGATTTTATTTCCCTTTTTTGTACATAAATATCTTTTTAGGGGTTTTTAGGTACTTGCCATGATGTTGCTATGCAGTGTTCTGAGTGATTTTTAGAATGTTGCTATGCAATTTATGGGATGTTCTGAGATGTTGCCCACTTTCGAGCCTTTAAGATATTCTGGTCCCTACATATGACTCAGATTCTTCTTTCAATGAAGGTCTGATCACTTAAAGGAATAGCACACCTCGTTTCCGTTTGGCTCCAGTTATGGCTGAGAGCTTTCAATCGTTGCCCGTCGTCTTCCTCCATCTCTCGCCCGACACCTTCACCTCCATCAGCTATACAGTCAGCCCTGACAATACGTCATCCTTTTTTAAATGGTGAATCACCAGCCATAGTTCACATCTGTTCTCAGCTCAAAGAGCCTAACCAGGGAAAACAAGCAATTACCGGTGGGCTTTTTCAATCAACTCTTTGGCGAGTCGGCTGGGGGGATTGGAATGGGGGGAAGGTGGGCGGAGGAGATAATTAGACATGGTTAAAAATATCCAAGCACATTGTCTTCACTGTCCCACATCCTCAGATAAGTGTGTGGCTATTGGCGCAAGGATCATGTGCTACTGGGAGGAATGTTTTGCATGTTTGAGACGCGGAGCTGAACGGCTGCTGATGATCACATGACGTGCTTTTAGGAAGCCGTTTGTATGTTTTGACTGCTTCTCAAAACAGGATGAAAATGTTCAGAGCTGACCGTGTTTCTACATCATGTTCATTCTCATACTCTCTACAGCATTTGAACTTTTGTTTGGTAATGGTTACAGGACAATACTGAATTGTATTGAATTGTATAATTGGTAGTTGTCAATGATCAATATGGGTTTTTAAAAAGTTTACTTGTGGTCTTTACAATAATTGAAGCATTAATTACAAATTAGTTTGTTTCTGCCTGTCTCTGAATATGTATGTATGAGATTAGATACTCAGTAGATTAGATACTCAGACTATACTGATCATGCCATTTCCTGTTTGTGCAGCCCTCACTTCCTGTCCTGTACACCCTGTCCAGTCAAGCAACCCATGAGGCCGTTCACCTCCTCTGCAGGATGTTGGTCTTTGACCCAGTAAGTGTTCTTGATACTTTGTTCTGTATAGTTACAATCTAAATTCAACTGCATGCTAAAATTAATCAATAAAAATTATCAGTATAGACCATATAAAATGAATAGTTGTAATTACATTTTAAAACACTTTTTTTTACTTGCCCAGGTTGTAATGAAACTTATTTTCTTTAATTTATTTTTATCTTTTTTGAAAATGTAAATGTACTATATATATTTTTATATATTTTCTAAATAATAATAGTAATAATAATAATTATTATTATTGCTATCAAAAATAAAAGTTTTGGTTTATATAAAATATCTAAGTTTACTGTCTATATGTATTATGTATATATAAATAACCACACATACAGTATATATTTTTTAAATATTTACACACACACACACACATATATATTTATATTCTCATATCTTATATTATATATAATTATATTTAATATATAAACATATTTTATTTAAATATATACATGTTTGTGTGTATATATATATATATATATATATATTTTTTTTTTTCATTTTATTTGAAAAAACAAAACATGCAAAATGTGTCATTTTATTGCATTTTTGAAAGGAATGTTCAGAACAAGTCAGAACAATTTTTTTTAATACAGTCGAAGCGGATCTCTGCGAAGGACGCCCTGGCGCACCCGTACCTGGACGAGGGGCGTCTGCGGTACCACACCTGCATGTGCAAATGCTGCTACACCACTTCCTCTGGCCGCGTCTACACCAGTGACTTTGAGCCTATCACCAACCCCAAGTTTGATGATGGCTTTGAGAAGAACCTGACGTCAGTTCGGCAGGTCAAAGGTGAGCTAAATTCAGTTGTATTACACATGGTGCTGATTGCAGTACACATTATATAACACGTGAGACAAACATCGCTAGTCTATTCATTTAACCTTTTGTCCTGATTCACCCCCGGTTTGCAGACAACGTGTTTAGGAGCTAAAGGTCTTAATTGAATTGCATCTATTTGAGAGCATGCGCCCGTCATGCCAGCGCGTGTTAATCAGAAGTCTTGCTGGGTGTCTCCTGCTTCAGATCCCCTGCTGCTCCTGTTGTTTTTGTCCCTTGTTTTCACCCTTCATTCGGGGCCCCTGGATCTGTGCTTGCCTTCCACTGTCAGTGGGTATTAGTGAGAGTCTGTCGCTAAAAGCAGGCTTACTGTGCTGTCGGCTCAAAATAACTCTGCCCTTCACCCTCCCTCCTCTTCCTCCATCCTGTGTGCAACGTGTTTCCACTGGAGGATTAGTCAGTGCGGATGGAGCCGACCGCCTGGAGACTTAAAGCGGTTTAGGGAGGCAGCCGCGTTTGGAACGCGAGGGGAAACCCCTCTTGGATCGACACATGAGGAGTTTCCACGTTGACCGGGCTAGTTTTAAGCTTAATCGCTTTTATGCGAAAATAAAGAGTTGAAAGATACTACAAATAGTACAGTCTGCCTGTATCCTCTTTTAGAATTGACTCTCTGACCTGAAAGGTTGCTGCAAGAATAAATTTTCATTCAGTGTTTCATTCACAATTTCGATTTGTCCAAAATATACAAACATTTATTTGCATAACACCGCCCAAATGTTTACGCAAAGAAAAAAGGCAGAACTATTATTCTTGCTGTAGTGTTGCTGCCGGCGCCATGCTCTGGAGATGCTGTTTCATTGTGAAAGTGAAACTACTTTGTTTGTGCAGTGAAATGTACTGTATATGCAGTTGAGCAGAGAAGGGTAGTGCTTGTTGTTTGTCGTTACTCCGATCACGAATGCAGACATGGTGTTATGTTTACGAGGCACGATGCAACGCGATGCCTAAAAAGACAGTACTAAGTCATGATAATCAGTAATTATGTCCCCACTGGATGGAACAAATGCCTCATTTGTAATGGCTTTTATTGTTTTTATGTCATAGCGCCGGGACACAGCATCACATTATGTTAACATTTCCGTCAGACGTTTGAATTTTTCAGCCAATCACAGTGCACTGGATAGCTGGCCAATCAGAGCACACCACACTTTTTTAGAATGATGATCTTTGTACAAATCGACCCGTTTCAGGAAGGCGGGGTTTAGAGGAGAAAAAATAATGTAGAGTATGTGGAAAATGTGTTTTTTGAAACTTAAACCGCATAAACACATTACACCAAATACACAAAATAATGTTCTTATTAGCAACAACACATGACCCCTTTAACAGGTTGACCTGCTGTCTAGCTGTTAATTACATTGACCTAAAAATTAAAATGTTGTCATCATTTACTCACTCTCGTGTCATTTGAAACCTGTTTTTACTTAACATGAGAAATGTTTTAATTGTTTTGTGAACAGTTCTTTGAACCATGATTGCACATAACTTGTAAACCGTTATTCATAACTGTAAACTATAATTTAGTCCTTATTTCTCACCATCTTTCCCCTTTTCTTCCCCACACAGAGATCATTCATCAGTTCATCCTGGAGCAGCAGAAGGGGAATCGGGTACCGCTCTGTATCAACCCCCAATCAGCTGCCTTCAAAAGCTTTATCAGGTGATAAAGCTTTCTCATGATCAAGTGTCCAGGCTATATTTAACTCTTAGGGGAAAAAAATCATAAAGATATTAGACCTGTATTTAGGTGAGATTTTTTTATCACAAAATGTGAAATTTTATATTAGTCAGCATTTATTAAGTCAGCATATATTTAATTAACTAGGACAGCTTAATAATATTTAAATCATTAAGATGTTTTTTTTTGTTTGTTTTTTTTCAGATAATTAATATTATATTATTTTACATTGCTTTGGGCTGAAGGCAACATGCCATTGTTTAATATTTAGGCAACATTTTAATGTCATTTTTAACTGTTATTGCTTACAACCAGAACCCGGTAGATTACTTACAAATTTTAGTCCATTACTGATTCCAAATTACATGATAAAAATCATAATTATTAACATAATCCATTACATTACTCATTTTAGGTAGTGTAATCAGACTACTTTTTGATTACTTTTTGAAATAACTATCACATCAATTTAAATAGTATAATGTTGTAACATACTGATATAAAAAATTTTATTCACTGTAGTTAACAAATAAATATAAATGTATTTATTTAATGAAAAAGGTTTAGATGACAAAAAATAAGGTTTGGGAATGCTGGAAAATGTCTGAGGATGTACAGTATACGAGGTAGGCTAGAAAGGAACATTGTGCTAAGAGAAAAGTGTGCTATTGTATGAATAAAATGCAATCATGTAATCAATTAAAAAGAAAACAGTAGACTGATTAAGAGTATTTTAAGATGCAATTTAATCTAATTACAAGTACATATCACAATCTAATAAATAATTCAGATTACTTGTAATCAGTTACTACCCAGCTCTACTTAAAACTATTGCAACTTTTGTTGTCCTGACAAATCTGGGTCTTTTTAAGCTTATTTATCAGTGTCTCAACACTAGATGGAGACATCTCCTTAAGCTTAAAGCAAAACATAACAATCTCCCTCTTCTTTCTGTCCACAGCTCAACAGTAGCTCAGCCCTCTGAGATGCCTCCATCTCCTCTGGTTTGGGAGTAGTTGAGGACAGCGGAGAAGATGGCAGGATAAACAGTGGTGGTGGACGTCCCTCCGGCGGCCCGTCCCGCGTCCACCCCTCGCCCCCCTCTGGACTACTGACCCCCAGGCAGTAATCCCCAAACCTGCGTAGCATTTCACTGGAGTCTAGGACTAGCCATGTCGCTGATATGTGTGTGCGTGTACTGTAATACTTACTAAATGGAGTTTTATAGAAGCAACCACTGCTGATGAGTTCAAGCGGGACACGGGACGGGTGGGCATGGTCACGGGGGGTCCGTTCGTACATACCCACTGCTCTGTAGTAGTATACTAAAGGTTCGTGAAGGGTACGAACCTGTACTTTCGGCAGACGAAGTCGACCCCTGTGGACTTGAATGTATTTTGAACAGCAGGGCGGCAGAGTCTGTGCAGTATCCTTGAAGGAAAACTCATCACGACTACGTGTGCGAGTAATCATGCTTTATTTATTCATGGAAACAGGAAGTGCAGTGCTTCATGTAGTATGGAAAGAAGGCAAGTTCCTCTGAATCTGTCTTTTGCTCACGCTAGAACCAGGGCGAAAAAAATGCTGTCCTCATTAGTAGCCTATTCAATAGGCCCATCCATATAAATTTGTGAATTTAGGTGACGGCCATTGTGAAAGGTGCGGTCACATTAACCGCAAATTTAGTGTGAAATTTAATTGTGCATTTTGAAAAATGATGCAGAAGTAGTTGGTCATGTAAATTTGTCGTGCCGACCGACAGAAAGCTGCCTCATACATAACTAATATTTTGAAAATCGGCAGCAAAACTGAAATATCGCTAGTGTGACCGCATCTTACGAACTGTGACCACTCATTCGGCTAGAGTGAGCTGCTCATTGCGTTTATTGCCTTCAATGGCGGTGTGATTTTTACGACTTTCTTCCATTTTTGCTGTCATCTGCACTCTTCCTTTCTTCTCTATCGATCTATCTTTGTTCGTATCTCGCTTTCCGTCTCATAGTCAACTCTTCAAATCAGTATTCCTTAGCGCAGCACTCGGCAGAGATACTGATTCGTAGGCTCCTCTTAGTACTCCTGAATGTGGATGTGTTGTCAGTATTTAGTACTTCGGATCGGTGACTGAATGGCACAATGACTTGAGAGGATCCAAAGCATGCAAGATTGGCCTGAGGGGAAAACGCTCATACCGAAAGGGTTTTTTAAGAAAATTTTGTGAGCGTGTCCAGAAATCTCGCAGGTGCTTGTCACCTACAGAGACTGAAAACCCAACTAGCATGTAGCGAAACGATATGAGGAGTTTTATGTTTTCAGATGACCTTTGAACCCTGCTCTCCCTGATAGAGCATGTAGAATAGCATGCAAACCAAATTAAAGGCTAAAAACAAAAATAAATAATGGGTTGGACTGTTGGTCAACCAAACCATTCCATAACTGCAATGGTATATTACCAAACTTTGTCTATGAAGACAAGTGATGAACGCCATTGCGAGTGCATGTCCCCGTGCATGCTTCTAACTGACTGTGGCATCACAGTAAGTGATCCTGTAGATGTCAGTTTAGTGTCGTCTACTTTAACCCCCCTCAAAAGCCCTTTTTCAGGGAGATGGTGGATCTGAAAAGGGTGCCTGGGAAATGGTGTATATTGTGGGTCTGGAAAGAAATTGGGAGTAGTTTTCACTCACTGTACCATGCTTAAACTTCCCATAATGCTTTCTGCACTCTCTCAGACTAAAAGAAAACAAATGGAAAATATTTAATATATTTTTAGAGAATTATTTTTATTTCTTCCTCAATGTGCTATGGCATGCTTTCCCATGATCCACTGAGTATGGTATGTAAATAAGTGAGTAGCAGGTAGATTTCAATAGAAACTAAAAATCAAAAAAAAAAAAAAAAAAAATGACTGATAAAAAAATCGCCAAACAACGACAACAAAAAAAGTAATACTGCTGTATAGAAGTTGAATTAGCCTGCACATTTTTTAGGGCTGTGAAATTTGATTTTATTTTTGAGACTTGCATATAAATGTACATATATTTTTTTTTCTCTCTCTCTCTTTTCTTCTTCTTTTTATTTTTCCCTGCACTAGAAAGTGTAGACAAAGAAATAATCCAAATCAGTATAAGTACAAAAACAAACAAAAAACACATAACCAATTATGTTAATTGTGTCTTGTGTGCTGCAGAGCTGTGGATATGAGTATTGAAGTAGAGCCCTTTTTTAATTATTATTATTATTATTA